>OY755237.1:40222253-40449628 GCA_963576725.1 Azorinus chamasolen | reverse complement strand
AAATTGGATGATCCTTCGAAAACAAAAGTAGCAATGCAAAAGAGAAAAAATGCATACTCGGTTTTATTGACAGTTTGGATCCAGAGACGATCCTGGGAATCCATTGACAGATAGTCAGGCACTTTAGGTCATTGGATCCAAACTGTTTGCAACGCTATCACATACAGTAAACTCCCTCTACTGTGACCACCTAAAAGACGTATAATTATGGGTGCTAGATGCAGGTGGTAGCTTAATGCAGGACAAAAGTAATGCAGAAAGTTCCTACAGGAGCTTTCTGCATTACTTTTGCCCTGCATTAAGCAACCACCTGTTTATAAAGACAGCCATGTTTATTCATTAAGTGGTCGCATTAGAGGGGTTCTAATGTATTTGCCCATTGTAGCAAGTACTAGTTGTCGTTTTCCGGCGATTTTGGAGGTGAAAGAAGAGTTGATCATATCGTTTTGTGTGGCGGTCTAGTGGTAACGCGTTTGACTACCAGTCCGGAGGTCCGGGGTTCAAATCCCGGTCTCTACTGGACATTTCAGAGACGGTTTTCAGTGTCTCCAACCCGCACATCCTCTCCAACCGGGGGTTAAAATGGATACCTGTGAGGGTCGCTAGCCGGTACTATGACTGCATGATTGCGCCAAATGTTAGCAGTGCACAATATTGTAGGCGAACGACTACCCGATGACCAGGGGAGTAAATGTACAGTCGGCTGAGCGGTCATTCGGACTGAAAGTAGACCATAACTAGGTACTTTATTTTTTATATCAAAGTAGTATATGCCAACATTTACGTTGTGTACCAAAGGTGCCCGATGCATGCTTGGACTCATCCATGGAAACCCCCCCCCTCAACACCCCCCCCCCAAAAAAAAAATTGTGATCGAAGTACATGTATGTTCAACTGTCCTAAAACTATCTATTTGAAACTTAAACCACTCCGAAAAACGAGAAAAACACGACCCGGAAAAACTTTCCTATCGGGTCTATATATGTATTGAAAGGTATCTAACTACGACAGATCAGCGGCGGAAAATACAACAGTCATGTTTTTCAAAGTCTTACACCAAAGCCAATTCAACACCGATTTCGATCAGTTTGGTCTTGATCCGTTCCAAAATCCATATGCTAAGCGGCACAATTAGTGCTTTCCTTAAATATTGCTCCGTCTTGTTGCTGCAAGACCGCGAATTCGAAAAAACGCTGGAGCGAAACGATGTGACTCCCACCAGGATGCATAGACGTATATAGGGGGATCTTTATTCGTTAATCTTTTCAACAAAAACGCGAATTATGGTTAAACACTATCTAAAAACATTAAACTCGCCGCAATTAAAACGGTGCTTACTATTTCCAGTCAGCTACGAGGCGCCAGTTTTCTTTCTCCAACTTTCCTTTTGAACGGATGCGACCATTTTGCTGTGACCCGGCTCATAAACTATTCGATATGCAAATTGACTACTACTTCCGGGCCACAGCGATTTGGCCACCTCCGTTCAAAACGAAAGTAGGAGAAAGAAAACTGGCGTCTCATAGCAGACTACAAATAGCCAGCACCGTTTTAACTGCGGTAAGTTGAATGTTTTTCGAATGTGTTTCAGCATAATTCGCGTTTGTGCTGAAAAGTTTAACGAATACAGATCCCCCTATATACTTCTATGCATCCTGGCGGGAGTCACATCGTTTCGCTCTAGCGTATTTTCAAATTCGCGGTCTTGCAGCGACAAGACGGAGCAATATTTAAGGAAAGCACTAATTGTGCCGCTTAGCATATGGAATTTGGAACGGATCAAGACCAAACTGATCGAAATCGGTGTTGAATTGGCTTTGGTGTAAGACTTTGAAAAACATGACTGTTGTATTTTCCGCAGCTGATCTGTCGTTGTTAGATACCTTTCAATACATATATAGACCCGATAGGAATTTTTTTCCAGGTCGTGTTTTTCTTGTTTTTCGGAGTGGTTTAAGGTTCAAATAGATAGTTTTAGGCTAGTTTAACATACTTCGATCACAATTTTTTTTTTTTTTTTTTTTTTTTGGGGGGGGGGGGGTCCATGGGTGAGTCCAAGCATGCGTCGAGCACCTTTGTTGTGTACTAGATCTCTGTATTGCCTACCAACACCCGATATAGAAGGCGATTATATCCGGAAAGACTGGCCAACATGTTGTACGCATTGTACTTTGTCTTAGGCAATGTCCGACATAATTTTCATATATGATTTCAAAAGGGTTCGCTACTTTTATTTCTTAGGATACCTCTACGGCCAACATTACATCGCATGCTACGTGTATTGTTTTTACCCCTTCCTTCATATAAACCTTTTTGCAAGCACTTGCAAATATAGTAGATCCAGATCAGACGGCTCCTATAGGAGACATCTTATCAGAGTCTGCTCTGTTTGCCAATGGAATTTGACAGATCAGTTTCATTACTTTCTAAAATTGCTTCAATGTTCCACATCCCATATTTCATTATAATTATTGTTACCATGAATATTCAGTAGGTATTGACATTTGGAATAAATATAGAACAGAGAAATAGTTAACATGTCTTAGGCTACAACTTCAATCATATATACACTGCGTGAAAATATCATGCACAGCGGTAGGTACACATAAATATGAATTGCAACAACCTTGAGATGCCAGGATATTATATGTTGTATTAACCCTTAAAGTGATAGCATCTGCAATTAACATACATAGAACCCCTCTAATGCGACCACTTAAATAATAACCATAACTTACTTTATAAGCAGATGGTTGCTTAATGCAAGACGAAAGTTATGCAGAAAGCTCCTATAGGAGCTTTCTGCATAACTTTCGTCCTGCATTAAGCTACCACCTGTCTCTGCCACCCATAATTGTGTCCCTTGTTGGTGGTCGCATTAGTTGTTTTTTTTTATTAAAGTCATACAACATGAGGTTGGGTATGCTCAGTGATTCTTATAGCGACCCCTAAACTACATCACATATTATGTGTTAAAGGCAGGTGGCTGCTTAAAGCAGGGTGAAAGTAAAGCAGAACGCTCCAATAGGGGCGTTCTGTTTTACTTCACATTGCTTTAAGCAACCGCCTGCCCTTAACACAAACTAATTAACACTAATTAGTGGCCGTTACTGTAATATAATGTAGGCGTTTTCATATCTGGTGCAGTGTTGACTGCTTTTGATCAGATTTAGAGTTTGAGAAACTATTTAGCGAGTGTTGAACAGTTTGGATCCTGATGAGAGACGCCGAGTTACTCGGCGTTTCGTCTGGGTCCAACCTATTTGCAAATGCGGGTTAAGACGCAGAGAGCGGGATAATGGTTTGTACCTAGCCGTATAGTAGAAACCACGGAACTGTAGAATTTAGTATATAAAACCCCTCTTGAGCTATTCTACAGGAGCGCACACAACCCGAAGTATACAAGTAAAAGTCATCATCAGCAAAACAGCAGTGTAAGCAGACTTGCCTTGGTTTGTATTTTTATTACGCTAATTCACATGTTCTGAAATGATATTAGAGCGTGCTTACGTTGGAAATCCACAAGGTGCGTTAAATCAGACGGGTGTTATCAGCGAATATATTCACAAATCATTCTGCCTTACCTAACTGTTTCAAATGCTTTTCATAGTTATTGAACCACTAATCATCAACAGAACAACGACATTCGTTCAGGGATTTTCAATTGCTCCACTGCGGGAAACATCAATGTGCTTTTCAAATCAGCAATAATATTCCTAAACCATACAAGATGTGTCCACCGGAGCATACCATGATATATGGCTTACTTTCAGAAAGTACCCATGTACACGTGTAAAGTATATATTTAGTCTGACACCATTGTAAACATATAATATATGCTCCAATTTTGATCCGGTGCAATTTGACTATTTTTTGATGATTCGGGTAAGCTTCCGAGAAACGTTTGGCCGAGTGTCA
Organism: Azorinus chamasolen; assembly: GCA_963576725.1. Taxonomy (NCBI): domain Eukaryota; kingdom Metazoa; phylum Mollusca; class Bivalvia; order Cardiida; family Solecurtidae; genus Azorinus; species Azorinus chamasolen. The sequence continues at coordinate 40,445,710 of OY755237.1, read as the reverse complement.
AACAGATTGGGTCTTGAAGAGACGCCGAAATACTCGACGGCCTTTGATCTATATGGATGCAAGCTGATTGCAAACGCGAGTCTGGCCGTGAATAGCGTGGTAATGGTTAAGGAAATATTATCTCGTGGCGTAGCTAATATCAAATAAACCTTCTTAATAAGCACTTGTAATTGCATTCGCAAATGTTAATATGGTGAATTCCTATTAATAATTTGCTGACATTAGTGCAATTAACGTGGAGTCCTTTAATATTTAATTGAATATGGATTATTGTCGGCGGTTGAGGATACCACCGTGGAGATAAAGGCAGTTAGTTTATTCTCAAATTATCATGTTATGCACAGTTGCTTTGTGCAATGTTGTCAATTATATATTACACTAGTTTGTTACAAATAAACAGGTATTTATGTCCTGATCAAAACAACATTTTAGAGCATTTCGTGCATTATCTACACTAACTCTTTTCACGTTTTTTGCATACAGGGTAGACACCGATAAAACTGTTCTCATAGAAGTCTGTTCTGTTTGCTTATGTTGTTATACATGTACAGATCATGGTTGTTTTCGTCAAAGCAAAACGTTCCTTTGAAACGTTTTTATTATAACAAAATAGATTATTATTAATTCATGAAGTGACAAATTTATACATGAACATTCATTGAGGAAAGGATTAAATGGCATGTCTGAGTGCAGTTTGTTTTCAACCAACCTATTACACAGTAAAACCTCGATAATTGGATTTTTTTATCAGAATACTTCAGATCTTTTGTGGAAGATGTCTGCCTAATGCCGAATAGAAATCGTGCAGACAACTCTCATATGAGCATTCTGCACGACTTTAACCATACATTAAGCTGACACCTGTGTTAAAAATTGATAGATATACGTATTTGAGAATTGGAATTCACTGTTTTACTGTACTATACACGACATTCTTTTGGACATACACAATCAAATGCGTATGCAGTAAACCCCTCTAATGCGACCACTTAACGAACAACCATGGCTGTCTTCATGAGCAGGTGGTTGCTTAATGCAGGACGGAAGTTATGCAGAAAGCTCCTATATGAGCTTTCTGCATAACTTTCGCCCTGCATTAAGCTATCACCTGCCTTTGTCACTGTGAATTATGCCCCGTTTTGGTGGTCGCATTAGAGGGGGTTCACTGTACGTTTATCCTTTATACCAAATGTAACTACTGTATGTTTCAAATATTATACACGGGTGTTCTTCTTTGTCATTGCATTAACCCTTCCTCCATTAATATTTATGGAAGAAATAATGACATCATGAATATTAATTAAATTAATTTGTTATAATAGCAAATGGACACAAGAATGTTCGGCCTTGAAAAAAGCTGTACAATCATATCTGCTCGCATAGTATATCATAAGCAAACAGAGCAGACCCTGGTCGGACTACATGAGTCGCCTGATCTGGGCCTACCCTGTTTGTAAAGGCATATATGGAGTAAAGGATTAGGTGTTCTCAAATAGATTGGGTCTGTATAAAGGTTTGATTTCTGATTGGAAGTGTATTTACTAATAGGTCTGTTCGATTCCTAATTTTATAAATTGTTATTCGCCACATAGTTGGCATCAGATATTCAGATTACGCCACGTGACTGCGGAATAAAACATTCCACCGTGCTGTTGGGTTCGGTAGTCAAAGAATGCTTAGGCAAAAAGTCAATCTTCCCAACCCATTGCCCTCATTATTTAGCGCATTAACCCATTTGCGCCAAGTGGATTCTTCCATTCTTATAAATTGGATAAGTCCATTGTATAAATTAGATAAGTCCATTGTTTATCTAAAGGATGCCTGGTCTAGATTTTCATTTTCGTTTTGTTTTACATGTATATTGAAATTCCTATCAGCAATCAGTGTAGACTCTGATCAGACGCCGCATTATGCGGCGTCTGATCAGAGTCTACACTGTTTGCCTATATCCCATATATACGAGCGTGTGCACAAATGGGTTAATGCTTAAACAGAATAGACCAAAATAGTCAGCTACTGTTGGAGCTGTCTGATCGGAGTCTATTGTTTGCTTATATACTTATATATATCTGATCATACAATTGTGTTTATGTCTAAGCCAAAATTCCATATAAATTAAGTTTATGAATATTCGTGAAGTGATAAATGTACAATAGGGAAATTGTTACTCTTATTCCGCTATTCGCTAACCTGAATCCAGTTGTGTAACGACCCTGGACCCCGTTAAGATACCTAATATCGGTACCGCGTCAGGATCTAAGCTGTTTGACTCATGGTCAATAGTTCGAAAATACCTAGATAGAATAGATGAAATCGAGACTGTTCTACCTTCACAATTGCATAGACATGTTGTTTGTTCTTTCACAGCTTCATATGATTTACGATTGTCATTAGTTTAATGTTTTGTCCGTTCCAAAGCAACTTTGTAACGGTACAGCAAGATCAATAGAAGCTTTCCTGCCTTGCATAGTAAAGTAGTTTGGCGAAATCTATATTGACCATTTGACATTAGTAAAAGAGTGTGCTGACCAAGCAGTCCATTGCAATAGGACATCAATTATAATAATTACATTATTGCACATTCTCATGAAAACATTACCCTGCGTGAGGTTTAAGAACTCTAAATACCACGGGCGTGTTAGACCCTATAGAGCTTACGCGGTATATAGAGCTTTCACGTGAGCCCATTACGTTGACTATAAAGCAGTATACCGCTTACACTGTATAGAGATCGATGTAAGCTCTATACGTCGATTTTCCGTTTAGAGCTCACTTCAAATGACCATTAAATCACGTTCATCATTAATAACAACAACAATAATATCATCAGCATCATCAGCATCAGCTTCTTTACCATCCCTACCACAACCACTACCCTACCACCACAATCACCACCAACAACACCACATTGCAAATGCCGAAAACTGAGGCAAAGTTTTATTGAAAGCATCATTGTGATTTTTTAAATAATTGTTATGTATTATGTATATGTACATCGTATTATTATTATGCAAATATTATTATTTTTATTATTATTAGTGGTAGTAGTAGTAGTAGTAGTAGTAGTAGTTATTATTATTATTACAACCATTTTGTGGTATTGGATATTATTATCATAAAACGTATCTATGTTTTGATTATGCTACGATTATTTTTATCCGGCGGTTAGGCATGCATTTGGAAACAGTTTGGATCTACATGAGATGCCAAGTGATATTGCCACTCACCAGAATCCTAGCTATTTGACACTCGTTCGGAAGAATCACAAAAGCTTTAACAATTCGGTTCCAAACAATTTCGCCGATATACCCGGTATCATTGCTAATATCAGTTTGTGGTAACACTCAATTAAGGATAGTCAATGAGCAGAAATCTATCAGGGAATGGTGGAATTCCTTGCCATTGCACAGAGGTCTTAAACTGCAGACAGCGTTATATTTAAACTCACCATTATTATCGTTTCACGAAACATCGCAATGAACTAATGGGACAGAACTTCAGTCATGCAACATGATACACCGATAGGTCTATACTTCTGGCATTCTAGAATTAAGGTTTGTCACTTTTGTCTGAATCAAATGGAAAGCTGTCCAGTCACGAGATTTGGCCACAACCGACTGCTACGAATAATACAATTTCCATAAGACGTATGTTTATGTGTTTTGCTCGCTGACAAGACGCCATCAATCGAAAGAAACGAACCCCGGGTCACCATTAATAATGTGTGACATGATTATTTTTCGACCGTCTAGTACTGTAAATGAATTGCTATGAAAACCCAGATTGTCAGCACTAGACATGGAGGATTTAACCCATTCCGTCATGGGTTATTTTTAGACCACCCTCTTTGAATAAATCTATCGTAAAGGAGCATTTACTAGACAAAGGTAATGTTTAGATTTCGTGTAATTATCAAAACATTCATGTGGATCAAATGCTCTATTTATCACAATGGCTTTAAGAAGTGACTTTTACAGAGGCGTCAAAAGGGTCCACTATGGGTGAATGGATTAAAGCAACTAAAGTGAGGTTCGTTTCAGGAAACTAATGAGAACCAGGCCTGTAACTCTGTCATCGTCATAGGCGAACCCGTGATAGCATTTACAAATAGTTTGAATCCAGTAAGTCTGCGTCGCCTCTGGTTAAAACCTTTTTCACACTGGTTATATTTTGTACAGAATTTGAAGCAACCATCATAACCTTACAGAGCTCCAGATAAGATGCGTAAATTACAATATTTTCAAATACACCTTCTTTATTTCTCAACCAAACCCTATGATATGACCACTCTTTAGAATCATTTTGATGAGACGAATCTAAAGAGTGGTTACACCATAGGGTTTGGTGGAGAAATGACGATGTTAGTACTTGAGTACGCACCGTTATCTGTAGCTTTGAATTCCTAGCAGATTAAATTTATTTGAAACCGAAAGGGTTAACTCTTATAATTCTCAGCAAACCCTATCTTGCCAATACTCATTAGAATTCTGACTCTGAACAAGTATAGACTATATTGCACGTAGATTTTCTAAATACTCGGATATCCGTATCTACAGTCCTGAATAAACTATTTATACATAATATAGACGAACACATTCTCCACATCCGATTTGGCACTATAGCGTCAATAAATAAACAGCACTAACGACACTGTCGGCGGGGAAGTGTTTTCCTACTGGCAGTGAATAATGTAGATCTTGAGCATGCGTTGCCTTGGTCACGTACGGAATTGTCTAGGTTCTCACATGCGTTGCCTTGGTCACGTACGGAATTGTCTAGGTTCTCACTGTTTGGAAATGGAAATGTCACAAATGGAAAAACCTAGAGTAACGTATTGCAAATGTAACACATAATTTAGTAACATGGGAACCTGTAAACAAGGTAATGCAAACGTAACGAACGTAATGCAGAAAACTGCAACAGCAGATTTCTATTTAACGTTTGTCCCACATTAAGCTAACACTTGTTTTAAAACATCCAGAATCTTCCTTCTTTTTGAATGGTTGCATTAACGATTCTTCACTGTAATACAGCAGTGTTCCTGGTATATTGGAACGGAAATTCATGAGTTGTCTGTGTCAATCTGTAATATGTCACTACTCGAAGACCGTTAGAAGATTTATTCAAGCACATTTGCACAGATACCATCTGAATGTTCAGACAAGTTTGTATGTTTTTAAATGTAGTGAAATAGAGATATAAGCCGGAAGAGAAAATCGAATTACAGAATACCCATGTCGATATGCAGCGGGATTGTTTCTGACAAACAGTGTGATAGCGTGTACACATTGCCGCGAAGCTGAATAATCTTAAAACTTTGAAGCTATTTACAACTGTGAACGATGGTCGGAGGAAATACGTAATAATGTCATGCAAACATATACAATAGCATGTCTGAACACGAAGCGTTCTGGAATTTGAGCTTGTCAGTGTCGTCTGGGTCGATGGGAACAATGCCCGTGACGAAGTTTGGAAATCTACCAATTGTTCTGTAAAACCGTACTATAGTTTATATTAGCACATTTTCAGACAACCCGTGTACCTGTTTCTTATTCCACACATGCGGAATCAGTCCAAGAAACAGTCACCCAAATATGCAACTTGTCCTTGGTGACAGGATAAATTTACTAGCCGGCTTTTACATCATATCATTTAGTGTATCAGAAAATTTTAACATGATTAAGTAAGGATATGAGTAAATATGAAATCGCACAATCACCCATACTGTAAAAACAGATCTGGTGCAATTTTGACTGCTCATGATTAGTAAAATATTAACACAAGCGTCTGGGAAAGTATTGGCCAAGTTTCAAACAGACTGGATCCTGATGAGACGCCGAGCTACTCGGCGTCTCATCCGTATCCAAGTTGTCTACAAATGCAACTCAGATCACGGTTAAAGTATTAGGAGTTAAAACATCAATTGAATAAACGCGATTTTCATAAACAAATCGATAGTTTGAGATTTAGATAAAACATTATGAACAAAACTGATGAATGGCAAAATGAACCAGCAGGGGTATATTGTTTTTATCTTGCATAAATGTTATGTTAGCATATTTGTCATCGTCCTGTATATCGCAATACATGGAGGTAAATGTGGAGTAATGCAAATGCGTGCAGATGGTTATCAGACGCCCCACGAAGTAGTTGAACAGTGCCATTCATATGTTGAAACGTTCTTTTTTCAGTTTATTACCATGCAGCAAAGCCTACGAAATGAATCATGCACAGTGTATAGCTTAAACATGCACGTGACCTGGTTACCGTGAAAGAACACTAACCCTTTCCCAGTTGTGAAAAAATAGATCCGATAATATGGTTCTGGGGCAATTTTAATTGCTTCTGGTTCAATCTCGTGTTTATGAAATTATTGGTCAAGTGTCAAACAACTTGGATCCTAGTGATACGCTGAGGAAATATGAAATACAGTCATGTGGTAAACAGTACACCCCCTCTAATGAGACCACTAAATTAACAAACACGACTGTCTTTATAAGCAGGTGATTGCTTAATGCAGGACGAAAGTTATGCAGAAAGCTCCTGTAGGAGCTTTCTGCATAACTTTCGTCCTGCATTAAGCTACCACATGCCTTTGCCACTGTGAATTATGCCCTTTTTGGGTGGTCGCATTAGAGGGGTTTTACAGTACTAGAATCAAACTAAACGTGTGTTAGACGCCGAGGGAATATGAAATGCAGTCATGTAGTATACATGCACTAGAATCAAACTAAACAGGTCCAAAGATGGCTCCAAATGCAGGTCTAGGATGGTGGGGATAAGATTTAAGATATCAGCTATAAACGCAGTTCTAACGGTGTTTCCGAAGGCATATTCGTTATTAATGAGAAGCCACAAAACCATTGTCGGATTCAGGCCAAGTGTAAATCATATAATTTCACGCCATGACGCCTTTGGAGTCTCAATACTTAACCGTTCTTTGATAGCAAAGCTAGAAATGTCTTTAAATAAAACAAGTGTCTACATGTTTTCAGAAAGCCCCCGCCCCCAGAATGTAGGAAATAGACCACACCAGTTTCCAAATGGAGCGTCTAACATCTGTGATTCATTCTTATGATCATTTATTCGACATTGTAGTACTTCAACTCTCACTGACTTATCCAGCCCTTAATCCTAAAATTCATCTCCATGTTAACCCATTACCTCATAAACTATGTATAGATACACAGCTCTTTGAATAACTCTACCGAAAAGAGGATTAACTAGAGAAAAGGAAATTTTAGAATGTTGCAGTTTGAAACCATTGTGATGAATAGAGGATTTGCTCCTATAGGAGCAAATGCTCTATTTATCACAATGGTTTCACTGTGACTTTCACAGAGTCGTCAAAAGTCGTCAAAAGTCGTCAAAAGTCGTCAAAATGTGTGTTAAATCATATAATCCATTGATCCAATAAATTTGGGGACATGTGTAAACCGTGTAGCAGAGGATAGTCTGCATCGTGTGCTATGACGATTATTGTCAAATTATTTAACCTGGGTCCAAGGTTATAAAACGTCTGAGTCTAAATCTGAAGCAAGCTCAGCATCTGAGCAGTCAGATGCTTGACAATGATCTCAGACTCAAGCAAAAGTTTTATAACCTCGGGACCAGCGTATATTTCTTATGCAGGATCCCCTCGCAAGGTTTTTAAAACTCCTGAGTCTGAGTCTGATATCATTCTCAAGTATTCTCAGATGCTTGAGAATGATCTCAGACTCGAGCAAACAATTATATAACCTCGGCACCAGCATATATTTCTTTTGCATGATAAAATGGATAAGTTCCAGACTTCAGTTCGAACGGGGTTACCATATACATGTAACCATATATTATATGAGTAACTAAAAGCAACAAATATATGTGACATTTTATGTATAAAGATACCAATCGGCGAGGGACAATATACATTAAGCATCCTTCACGTCTTTGCAAACAGAGAAGACCCAGATCAGACGGCTCCTATTGGAGAGCTGTGGTCTAAGCCAACCATTCCAGTTCAAAGTGTTACTATTTAAAATCAAGTTGATGAATATACATGAAGTGATCAATTCATGCATAAATGTTCATTATGTCCGTGATATTTAGCTGGTATGTCACGTGCAGGGCAGATTGTCATTGCAACATATTCTATTAGATCAATACGTTGATTATCTGTGGTACAATTACCTGTAATACAATTCGAGGGCTTGGTGCAAAACTATTGTAACTCCTTCACTTTGTGAGGGAGTTACAATAGTTTTGCATCAAGCCCTCGAATTGTTGATATTGACATATTTAAGGATGCCATCTGTGACTGGATTAAATTATTCATGTTCCTCGAGATACATACCAAGTGCATTGTAGATCCGTAGGTCATTGTACACAGTGCGGTCTGCCAACGAGTTATTTGTTATAGTTATCTAAGAACGTATTCAGATTTACTCCGTATATTTAAACCTGAATTTCGGACCAGTAACGTTTGAAAAACGTATCCTTAACCCTTTAAATGAAGGACAGGCATGCAATGGAGGAGTAGTAAGTATTTGTCCCTTGTCTCATGCCCCTTCTTAATAATGCATTATCTTGCTGGAAAGCTGAGTATTTATTGCCTATTTAAGACAAGTAAACCCGGTTGTAGCTGCAATTATATCACAATTAATCAGCATACAGGATTGGTGCGAACTGAATGCTAGTATATTTGTGAAACCAATAGAGATATACTAACAGGATGCTCACCAATGGTAGCGTATAAACCATTTCCCTGGTGAATATTCACGTAGGAAATAATGACGTCATGAATATTAATAAGATTATTTTTATAATGGCATATGAACACATGACATTTTGGCTCAGGCAGACGCTGTAGAATCAAATCTATATTACTCCATAAGCAAACAGAGCAGACTCTGATCAGACGGCTCATATAGGAACGGTCTGATCTGTGTCTACTATGTTTGCAGATGCGTCAAAATGTGCTTACATAAGGGAAAGTACATGAACCCAACGATCAAGCTGGGGGATAGAGCTCGCTCTTAGTACAAACACAAACATGTAGTTATTATAGTAATGCTTCATTACGGGAAATACATAAATAAAGTTCGCAGTTTGGTCACCAAAAAGAGGTCTAATTACGGGTCTGTTCAAATCATCAAAATGTTGCACGTAGAACAACATTTTGACTAATAGTATGGTTTTAACTTCAAGGACGCCATATGTTAGTAGATATACAGGTAGGTCCGGTCTTTGTGTCTCTTTGTTTGCTAAATTTGGTATATTCAATTCGAATACAAATTCTGTAAGTGAAGAAAATGTTAGTGTAAATCTTCAAGATATCAAACTGAAGACGCTTACGTTCTCGAACCCTTTCCTCCATAATACGCATTTCTACGCCTCTATAAAAGTCCCCTTTTTAAACCATTGTGATAAATAGAGCATTTGCTCCATGGGAGCAAATGCTCTATTTATCACAATGGCTTCATAAATACACACCTATAAAGGTTTCCTTTTCTCTGGTAAATGCTCCTTTTCGGTAGATTTATTAAAATAGGTTGGATCTAAAAATAGCATATGAGGGAATGGGTAAAACCATATACCGTAAACACCCACAAAAACAGACGTTCAAATCGGTATTAATGACGGTCTATAATACAGGTGCAGGTGCTGCTTAACACTTTCCCTGTGCAATGTTCATGTAAGAAATAATGACGTCATGAATTTTTAATTAGCTGAAATTTTATAACGACATTTGTACACAGGTATATTTCGGGTCATATATATGAGTTTTCACAAGCAAACAGAGAAGACCCTGGTCAGACGGCTCCTATAGGGGGAGTCTGATCTGGGTCTACTCCGTTTGCAAATGAGTGAAAATGCATTTATTTGAAGGAAAGGGTTGATAGCAGGGACAAAAACATGCTGAAAATCCCCAAAGGAGCTTTCTGCATGACATAAAGCAGCAGCTTGCTTAAAATGATATAAGTAAAACCCCTCTAAACCGGAATTCTGGTAAATAAGAATTTAGATTCTTTTAGGCAGGTGCCTGCTTAATACAGGGTTAAAGTCATACAGAAAGATCCTAGAGGAGCTTTCTGCATGACTTTCACCCTGCATTAAGTTGCCATCCTTCTCCAAGATCGATATATATACTAAAATTACCGTCCGGTTTAGAGAGGCTTTACTGTAACTTCTTCTTGACTTAATGTAGAAGGTTCTTACTGCATAAGTCGATGCATGTACGTAACCTTAAGTAATATTCTGCGACCAAGGATTCCTTTCATAAAATACACGCACATATCATAGATCAATACACTCACAAACAAATGGCCAAACTAACCACAAACACCTCACGCAAGCATCTTTTATTTTCAAATTATATTTCGCCCATATTCCGGAGATATTGGTATAGATCTAACAGAATGTCTGATTGCTTTTGACCTACTTACTCTTGGATCGATAACACATCATGCAGTTTACAAAAAAAACGCAGTAAACAATACCATATTGTTGTAAACTTTCAAATCCACAAACGCACTGAAAAATCAATGAGAAAGTCATTCCTTCTTGAGAAACGATTACTAAAATGCTGTATTTACCTACTAGTGGAAAAGCCATCTGACGGGGAATTGCAAAACACTTTAAAATTATTTAAACAGACAGAGATGGAAATGAATATAATTTGTCTTCCGTAGACAAGTTATGAAGGAATCTTGTCAAAAATGTATTGCCCAGAAAAATACTACAGAGAACCGCCAAATCGAAAATGAAACTCAACGTGAACGTGTAGATACATGCCAACGCATGAATCATAAGAGCAGAACTTATGGCACGCCTCTTTTTAAACATTATCCTTCTTAAAATAATGTCTGCTAAAATATGGATCTGGTACAATTTTGACTACATCTGGATCGATCAAACCTTTTAACCCTTCGCTTGCTATTCACGTCAATATACCTACCTGTAAATAGTGAAGACCCAGATGAGGGTCTGCACTATTTACAAGTTGATTGTGCAACCAGTGCACTCCACAGCAGTGATATCACAGCGAAATACAGTGAGGATATATGTAATTATACAACAGGGCATGGGTAAATAAGGAGAAATGTATTTTAAAATTCAGCAAGAGAAGGGTTAAGCGTTAGCGCGCTATGGACGGATGAGTGAATACCTAAACAGTTTAGTAACTCGGCGTCTCATCAGGATCCAAACTGTTTGACACCTTGATTGCATTTTGGTAGACAAATTGATTATAGCTTGGATTTTAAAAATGTAGTAGGTGAAACATTCTGTGAAAATAATTTGCCCAGCAGGCTAAAGGTTATGAAATCTATCAATGGCCTGTTATACAATCTGGATACTGACGAGACAAAGAGTTACTAAGCGTCTCATCTTGATCCGAGATGTTTGCAAATGACGAGACAAAGAGTTACTAAGCGTCTCATCTGGCTCCGAGATGTTTGAAAATGACGAGACAACGAGTTACTCGGCGTTTCATCTACGTGATGTTTACAAATTTGAGTATAGTCGCAGGTGGCGAGTTAATGGTTAACCATTTCCTCCATAGGCTCTTTTAGATCCAACCTATTTGGATGCATCTACCGAAAAGGAGCATTAACTAGAGAAAAGGAAACATTTAGAACTTTGTAGTTTGAAACCATTGTGAAAATAGAGTGTTTGCTCCTATAGGAGCAAATGCTCTATTTATCACAATGGTTTCAACAGGTGACATTTACAGAGGCGTAGAAGGGCGTATTTATAGAGGAAAGGGTTAAGCAGACCGATTTCTCATACAAGGTCCATTGTAATTCAAAATTGAAAATCGCTCGCTAATATTTGTAACGCATTGCAAATGATTACGATAAGAGAGGAGCATTTAAGAAATTTTCTAAGTAATTATTCCAGTAGGCTCTTGATGAAGTTCTTATTGTGACTATTTTAATTTGACGTGTTGGTGCAATGACAGATAGCAGAGTGGCAACATTCATCTTGATAGAGTGTGCCAAACAGAAATAAGAGCTAATATGTGGTTAAGAAAATAACCCATTCATCTCAATTACACTTGCACAGAATGTTAATATTTGTACAACACAAACCAGACAAGCAAACACCACTTCTTACGAGAGCAGTTTGATGAATATCAAACCTTTATTCCGCTATCCGTGACTTGGCGTGCGTGCATTTGCAATACAGTTTGGATCCAGACCAGACTTTGTTAAATCATTTGGTAAAAATAAGGAAATGAGATAAATAAATGCAGATTTCAAAGGAATAAAGCACAAATATAGAAATGGAGTTTGAGACAAAAAGTGAAGTCCCTAATTAGACGCCGCCTTGAAAAGGCGGCGTCTGATCTGGGACTGCACTATTTGTCGTGGTGTATGTTTACGACATTGGCGGTGAAAGGGTTAAGGCAGGTTCTACTGTAGTTACTCTGCGTCTCACATTGATCCAAACAGTTTGTAGAAGTTAGTAAGATCATCGCTATCTACAGAATAAGGGTTCGCATTGATATGCATCATTCACTTTTACATACAACCATATGTTTTGTTATAAATGTTCAATATGCCTATAAAGATATCTAACCACCACCAACTGCAATCACTCGATGCCATTCACAATCAGCTAGCAATATTCAAATGAATACGGGCAATATTCCTTCGGATATTTACTTTAACCGCTTGATTGCAAGACGAGTGGACTGTCTTTTGCAAACAGTGTATACCCTAATCAAATGATTTTAAGAGGAGTTCAGGGTCTGCACTTCTTGTCATACAAAATCATCTCGCCAAGTTCACCCTTCCATAATGTATGGAATCTACCAATAAACAGCCATGGACTATTCCAATATGCTCATTCAGCATGGAAAGGGTTAAAACTGAAGTATATAATAAAAACATAGAACGTCATTAAAGAGACCGTTTAGTAAATTAACGCGGGTATCTTACAAGTGACTGTTAATAACAATAATAATGATAAGAAGAAAACGTAAAACAAGAAGAAGAAGAAAAAGAAGCAGAGGAAATAGAAGGAAGAAGACGACGAAGAAACTGAACAACAACAAAGTAAAGAAAATGAAGACGGAAACGAAGAAACTCGAGCAGAAGACGGAAGGGCAGACACAAAAGAATAAAAAATGAAGAAGAAGGTGAATGGTATAACAATAATAATAATAATAAGACGAAGACGAAGAAGATTAACAAAGAAGAAGAAGAAGAAGAAAGACGAAGACGGAGGAGGAGGAGAAGAAAACCAAGAAGTAGAAGAACGGGCGTGTTGTGGTCTACATGCGGCTCCATTGACTCATGTCTGCCTCAGAAAATTCTTGTTATGTCTTCATCTAACACAATACCAGTCAATGTTAGTTTCTATAACGGAATCATAGTGAGAGTGAAACCTTAAATGCCTCTTTAAAACGACATTGAACAGGGTGTCCGAGGAACATTATAGCAGCCATCGTTATTTATTTCTTAATTTTATATAAAACTTTATGAGCCATGCTATGTCGTTACATTACAAGCTACATTTAAAGCATCGGTTTAAGCAGAAAGAATGATGCTAAAAGGTGGTACATACCAAGCGGCGTAAAACCATTGCTACTTAGAGAAGTCATAAGTGGAAAGATATAAAATGATTAAGAGATTCGGCGATGTACTACCCTATGGCAATTAACCCGTCCTTAAAGATAGTGCAAATACGCTTCTAGCACGTAATCAACATTACACCAGTAAACACTAGTATTTAGTTAACGTACACTGCATACCATTTTATTCATTCATTCACGGATGTATACAGTATGATTCTCCATATGTTTATCCGGATAATCTACCCTTGTATTTTCTCGTAGTATTCAAAAATACATCGACAGTTAGCCCTTCTCGGGCTAAGCACGTCTAAACTGTCATTTGTTAACAGCTTGGGTCCAGATGAGACACCGGGTAAATCCGGAGTCTCATAAAGAAACAAGCCGTTTGTCCAATTGCATCCGATTGGATAACGTTTAAAGGCGATTTGTATGGATGTTACAGCTAACGTAGTTTTTAATACATGTAACATGACATTTCAATAATTAAATTAAGTATATTTTATGTTATTTATTATTTATTATAATTGTTTGACTAAAGGCGATATGTTATGCAAACGTTCCAGGCCACTACAATTCCGTGGCAGCACCGCGTCCGGGTTTCTATGTTTCATATCCGCTCTCTTTTCAATTATCCCATAATGAGCAGAAACGCACGTTAATAAACACAAAGAAAGAAACAATTCCGTGGTTGTAAAGGTACTCTGTGACTCCATTTGATATCTTTTAAACTTTTTTTTATTAAACTATAAAACATTTCAGTGACGTAAAATCTAACCTGGATTCAGATGAGACTCCGGGTAACTCTCCCTCTCGCCAAGATCCAAATGTTTGACTCACGGTCAATAGTTTCTCAGATCGAATCCTAAGACAGTGAACAGTTCAGTAAATTCACTGTAGTTGCTTATGTGAAAAAATTATCAACGTGACACTGTCTCGCACTGACAGTTTGACAGGCAGAGCTCCAGATAAGATGCGTAAATCAAAAACATTGTCAAGAATAACTTCTTTATTTCTCCACCAAACCCTATGTTGTGACCACTCTTTAGAATCGTCTCATCGTCTCATCACTGTCTCGCACTGACAGCTTGACAGGCAGAGCTCCAGATAAGATGCGTAAATCAAAAACATTTTCAAGAATAACTTCTTTATTTCTCCACCAAACCCTATGTTGTAACCACTCTTTAGAATCGTCTCGATGAGACGATTCTAAAGAGGGGTCACAATATAGGGTTTGGTGGAGAAATGACGATTTTAGTAATTGAAAAAGACGGAGTAGTATTAAAAGTTTGGAACTGTGACCTTTCAACGCTGAAGTTTCAAATGAACTATTCCAAACTTCAAACAGTTCAAGCTTACCGTGAATAGTGTGTTTTAAGGAAACGTGTAACATGACAAACAGTATATACTCTGATTAAAGAGCATCTCTATGCCCTCTCATCTGGGTATAAACTGTTTGCAATGGACATTAATGACTCGATTACCGCGTTTAAAGGGTTAACCCTTTCGGCGCCAAATTTCTAACTGTCGTCTGCAAAAGGATTTTGTTAAATAATTCAGTAAAATAAGGAAATGAGATAAATACATGCAAATTTCAAAGGAATAAAGCACATACATAGAAATAGAGATTGAGACAAATAGTGAAGTCCCTGATCAGACGCCGCCTTGAAAAGGCGGCGTTTGATCTGGGATTGCACTATTTGTCGGGGTGCATTTATGCGACTGCGGCGGTGAACCGCGATTTGACATTTTTACTTGGCTTCTAAAAATGATCCAAGCTATTTCACATCGGTTTATAAATATCTGGATCGAATAAGAAGAAGTCAAACTTGCATCAACTCCAAATTTGAACATACATAATTATTTTCAAAGGGAGTATAGGTTAAGGTATGTAAGTCGTAAGTATTTAAGAAACCTCTCTATAATAAGCAGCTTCTAAAGCACGCCCAGATACACTGCCAATACAGTAGAGCCTGTTCTAAGCGACCATTCATTTATTGATCATAGGAGTCCTGATAAAGCAGGTGGTTGATTTATGCAGGGCAAAAGTAATGCAGAAAGCTCATAAAGGAGCTTTCTGCATTACCTTTCACCTGCATTAAGCGACCATCTTGCCTTATAGACCTATAATTAAACCTCTTTTTGATGGCCGCCTAAGACAGGTTCTGCTGTGGTATCGTTATTGTACCCACGTGCGGGCAAAAGTGACTGCATCACCTGTATGCCCATTCCATACACATTTAATATTCTTGGTAATATTAGCCTGCAATAAACGTGTCTTTGTATGAATAGAGTGGCAGAATTACGTCCCACGATCACCCTCTCCTGAGTCATTTTCATGTCTGTATGTGATGTATAATCTTAACTGTGAGACAATCCACAATTCCGCAAGGAATAATTTCTACTTCGATTCCAATATGTTATTTTGACCTCAATCTGCCTGGCATATTTCGCCAACAGGCCAGTATTGTCAGTACGAATTTTCTTGTAAAACAAAGTACAGTTGAAATTCGATAACTCGAACTTAAAGGGACAATACAAATTAGTTCGAGATAACAGAAGTTCGAGTCGTCCGATTTCTAATCAGAACAATTTCTTAGGGTAACAGCTTAATCCAGGTCTAATGTAATACTGAAAGCTCCTGTAGGAGCTTTCAGCATTACTTTAGACCTGTATTAAGCTGTCACATGTGTTTAGATATCTGTAGAGATAATTGTTAGAGTAAATCTATATTGTAAGTTTTAAAGGGACTGAACTTTTTGTTCGAGTTATCCCGAAGTTCGAGTTATCCGAGTTCGAGATATCGAAGTTCAACTGTAATTGTATTCGTATATCACAAGGGTGCTACTTATCTGATTTATTTCAGCATGTCATTCATTCGCATGTACACCATGTCGTAAATAAATATGTTCATACTTAACTTGTCTTATTTGACATTATAACACTTATAAGAAATATCTTCATCAGTTGTGATAAAAACACATAAATATTATCAGATGCACTAAATACCAAAACTGAATCCTGGCGTTTGTCAAATGCATGTTTAGCGGTATCAAACATTAATAAATGTGTTTTAATATTTAGATTTATACAGTAAAATCTCGATAATTCGAAGATTTAGTAATGCAGAACTGTGAACTTTGTAGGCAGGTGACTGCTTAATACAGGGTGAAATTCGTGCAGAAAGCTCATCTAAAAGCTTTCTGTATTACGTTTATCCTGCATTAAGCTGACACCTGTCTTAAAGACTGATAATAATACTTGTTTTAGTGAACTATTGGATTTTTATTGTATATGTGTTAGCATGATTACTGACTTTGGAAATTACATCAACATGGGATGGGATCCCTTTCGTTTGTTCTCATTCTTGTAAGACAATACATGTGACATATTCCCTGAGGTGAAACTGGACAGTCTCACTCTGCAATGCTGCACATACTCGTAGCTTTGTTCAAAGTAAATGTACAGAGTCCCAGATAAGATGCATAAACGAAAATAGTTTCGGTAATAGCTCTTTTCATTTCTCAACTAAACCGTATCTGTGGCCACTCTTTAGTATCAAAGAGATGATTCTAAAGCGTTGTCACAGCACGGGGTTTCTTGGAGAAATGACGATTTTAGTACAGTAAAACCCCGCTAATGCGACCACCTAAAACATGTATACTTCTGGGTGCGAGACTTTCATCCTGCATTAAGGTTCCACCTGCCTCTGCCGCCCAGAACTATGCCCATTTTTGGTGGTCGCATTAGGGGGGGTTTACTGTATTGTCAAGTCAGATCATCTACCTATCTGGCCGTGTAGGCAAATAACAATGTAATTGACATCTTATGAGAAATCGCAAAACTTCCTAAATGTGTTGAATCAATGAACTCTGCAATTCATCTTGGAACGACCATTCTGCCAAAAGTATGTCAAAATCATAGTCCAGGTATGCTGTGTATTTTGGTATAGTGTTGAACGAAAATGATACTCCATTTGCTCATTTCGATAGCCTAAACTATTTCCTTCATTTACAATCATTAATAAGACATAATGGCGTCATGAATATTTCAGCTGAATTTTCACAATTGCATTTGAGCATTTTCACAATTGCATTTGAACATTTTGACAATGGCATTTGAACATAATATTGTTTGGTTTTGGCAGAAACTGTATAATCAGATCTTTATAATTTCAAAAGCAAACATAGCATATCTTAATCAGACTACTGTGCTTGCAAATGATTCAAAAGTTGACTTTATATGGGGTAAAGAGTTGAGAAAATCGTCGTTCGTCTAAGCATTAGCATACGAAGCAACAACTGATTAACCCATTCCCTCAATTTGACGTCTTTTGACGCCTGTCTTTGAACCCATTGCGATAAATAGAGCATTTGCTCCTATAGGAGCAAATGCTCTATTTATCACAATTGTTTCAAAGCTACACATTCCTAAAAGTGTCCTTGTCTTTAGTAAATGCTCCTTTTCGGTAGATTCACTCAAAGAGGTTGGGTCTAAAATAGCCTATGAGGTAATGGGTTAAAAGACAAAAAAAGTCGACGATCAAATGACGGTATGTTAACAAAATGTAAGACTTAATCCGTTATTTCATATAAACGCTTCTTTACGCATATGAAACCAAATAATATCTAGATCAGACAACTCCTATAAGAGCCGTCTAATCAGGATCTGCAGTTCGCTTATGGGAATTATTCTGATTATGCAGTTTCCACTGAGTTACTCGGCGTCTCAACTGGATCCAAACTGTTTGCATAGGTATTCACTCATCCGCCCATAGCAGGATAAAGGTTAAAAGAATATCAACAGCGAGAAGAATAACGATGCCATCATTAGATTCGCATTAGACATATCCAAAACTACCACCTACTTTTTTTCAGTTCCCTTTTACATGCTATATGTTTGCAAAATACAAAACAAAAAAGCAATCAAAAGTAGCATTGCATTTGAGTAATTATAAATTCATATTGTATTCATATTACTCTATCAAATGTTATCGAAGGTCCTTAGTCAATGGTTATATAGGCAGAGCAACGGATAAAAGTGCGTACTCTAATACTAAAATCGTCACTCCTCCTCCAAACACTATGTTGTATCCACTCTTTATAATCATTTCTTCGATATTTCTTCAATAAATTTATTATACTTGAAAATGTTTTTCATTTACAGACTTTGGTCTGGACATTTGTCTATCCGGTGTGTATGTGTTAACCCCTTACTCCATAAATACGCCTTTCTACTCCTTAGTAAACAGATCAGACCCAGATCAGACGGCTCCTTTAGGAGCCGTCTAATCAGGGTCTGCTCTTTTTGCTTATGAAATAATTTAGATATAATCCTACAGTTTCTGCCATGGCTAAAATGTCCTGTGTCCATGTGATATTATTAACAAAACATCTTATTAATATTCATGACGTCATTGTTTCTTACATGACTATTTATAGAGGAAAGGCTACTTGATCACATTGCAAACAACTTTGACCCAGGTGAGAAGCATCGTATTTCGGCGTCTAATCAGGATTCAAAATGCTTGTCACTCAAACAAGCTATTTCTAATTGAATTAAGGCGTCGGATAACGAAATCTCAAGACAAGTACAAAAATGAGTCATGCAGGAAACACCACATACAGAACAAACAGTCGCCCGAACAGCAACACAAGGAAACAGCAAATGTACATAACTATAAAAACAACAAGAGACGCACAAAGACAAAACAAACATACAATAGGGGGAAGATGGAAGTACCGCCTTGGAACGGTCAGTGACAAAAGTCACTGGGGGGGGGGGTTAAACCGGTTTATGGGCGCCCAACCTCACACTTATTCCATCCCCACCCTAAAAGACAAACAGTGTAAATAAACGTATCCCCTCTCCGACTAATCTACAACAACCGCGACGGCAAATACAGTGGTAAAGTGCATGTATAACGAAAACATTTAAGTGAACATACTGTATCCACCTATCGCTAGTGTACTCAATGATTGAGCTGCAAACAGAGTAACTGTAGAAAAGTAATAAAGGGTACGACAAAAATGAAATAGTACAGATATCCGACGTTCTCCTTCCATTTCTGGATTTAAGAGGTCGCCTTCATAGAGTACTAAACCTTTCTTGTCGGCGTACATGCAAAGAGGCCAGCGTGATTGCCAACTGTAAAAGGGTTCACAACCAAACATGCAGTATGTTGTAGTACTACAGGATCATATCCCTTTTTAATGAATTGTTTAACATATTTGATGAACAAAGTGAGAAAATGGGTATGTCCAATAATTTTACGAAGTTTGTAAATCACATCACCATAAAATTCAGGATGTGAAATACCGTGTCTTGAGATTACATTGGTACTTGCCAATAAGCGAGAGATTTCGATAGTAAAATTTAGAGAAAGTTTTTCTTAGTTTATGGTATCTATATCCTTGCTTAAGCAGTTTTTCTGTTAAAATGAGATTTCGACTGTTAAAATCGTCAATAGATGAACAAGCCGAGTTTGAACAGAGACTATTATTACTAGCGGATAACGAAAACACACGTTAGTGTATATCTTTTACAAGAAAACACTGCATTATCCCAATTAACGGTGATAATATGAACTACTAATTTTCTGCTGATGACTATTTGCCTACTGATTAATGACCAATCTTCTGTTGAATAGTGCCTACTTGTGTGCTGTGGTTTTGTTTGTATGTGTCTTTATTTTCAGTTTGCAGTACAATGTAGGTGTAACGATATCTTCGTTCTATGTTTTTCTTAACCATTTCCCTTTTGTAAGCGCATTTTACGCATCTGCAAACAGAGTAGACCCAGATCGAACGGTCCCTATAGGAACCGTCTGATCAGGGTCTACTCTGTTTGCTTATGGTGTAATAAAAATCTGATTTGACAGCTTCTGCCTGAGCCACAATTACCTGAGTTCATATGCGATTATAAGAAATAATCTAATTAATATTCATGACGTCATTATTTTTTATATGAATGCGCAACAGGGGAAGGATTAATAGAATAGGATACTTATTTATTTTATTTATATACATTGTTAATTTAGGACATATTTAGGAAAAGTACAAGTTAATGTATAATAGTACAAGTATCATCTGGTCCTACGAATATAGTTAACCCTTTCACTGTTCTACGTTTATTCCAATTTTCAATACCTACTGAATATTCATGGAGAAAAAAGTTATAATGAAATATGGAAGGTGGAAAATTGTAGCCATTTTAGAAAGAAAAGAAAAAGATCCTTCAAATTCCACTAGCAAACAGAGTAGACCCTGATCAGACGGCTCCTCTAGGAGCCGTCTGATCTGGGTCTACTCTGTTTGCAAATGCGTGAAAACACGTTTATATGAGGGGAATGGTTAAATCCCTCTAAATCGGACGTTCCGTTTAGTATAAATATCGGGCTTGGAGACAGGTGGCAGCTTAATGCAGGGTGAAAGTCATGCAGAAAGTTCCTGCTTGACATTCACCTGCCTGAAAATATCTAGATTTTTCTCTGGTAGAATACCAGTTTAGAGGTGTGTTTTTCACTGCAATAAAACCTCTCTATAACGGCAACTTAATTGCGTTAATTAGTTGTTTTTAGTGCAGGTGGCTGCTTAAAGTAAGGTGAAAGTAAAACAGAACGCTCCTATAGGAGCGTACTGTTTTACTTTCATCTTGCTTTAAGAAGCCACCTGCCTTTAACACAAAATACTTGATGTTATTTATAGGCTTTACTGTGTATACCACTTCTGAGTTTGAGTGAGATAATTCTCTAGTATCTGATTAAACGGAATTTGAATTGTATTCAAACATTGACCAATCAGATGTTTGAGAATGATCTCGGACTTCAGCCGAAGGTTTTATATCGTGGATGTCTGATTGCCACATTCCCTTTTAATAATCCAATACACGTACAAATGTTTACCTCTTTACTGTAGCTGTTCCGACTCTGTTTTATTCCCATCCTAACGAGTTGGAATAAAGGAAAATGTTTTCTTGATGAATGTGTAGCTACCGTCAACTTGACTTTTAGTGTTCCACCAGTGATATGAACGTAATTAATTGTATCCAAGCATGCTTTGTAGACAGCTTATGTACGTGGTTAAATATCAGCAGGAATACCTCACACTGGTACAGTGTCGGCCGTCTGCCACTCCGGAACGTTGTTAACACAACATGCAATCTCAAAACAATGTAATAAACGACAGGAACGAGGAAGCGTTTTATTATTGGCTTTAATTAACCCTCTACATGCTGAAAAAAATAATGCCTGCCTAATCTCTAATCTGCTACAAATTTCACCGAATTACGATTCGTCCAACCCTTCGAAAAAATATTGATCGAGTGTCAAACAGCGTGGATCCTTATGAGAGGGCGAGCTACTCGGCATCGCCGAGCTACTCGGCGTCTCATCTGGATCCACGTTGTTTACAAATATTATTCAAGACGCACTTAAGCATGGGTGGAGTTGATACATGTAATGTATAAAAAAAAAACCGTCCTTCTTCTAGGCCATTTTAGTGTACTATGTTAACTCACAAAATACACTATTGAAACCCAGGACTCAATACCATAGACCATGTTTAAGCGACCACTAACAAGAGGTCTAATTACGGGTCTGTAAGGCAGGAGTTTAACCCTTTCCTCCATAAATACGCCTTTCTACGCCTCTGTAAAAATCACCTTTTGAAACCATTGTGATAAATTACAATGATTTCAAACTACAAAATTCTAAAATTTTCATTTTCTCTAGTTAATGCTCCTTTTCGGTAGATTTATTCAAAGTGGTTGGATCTAAAAATAGCCTATGAGGGAATGGGTTAATACAGGCCAAAAGTAATGCAGATAGCTCATATTATAGCTTGCTGCAATACGTTTACCCCGAAATAAGCAACCAACTGATTTTTAAAAGTCCAATGTTAAATAAATGAATGGCCGCTTAGGAGAGTTTCCACTGTACACTTACTTTGTTTAAACGGAGGCAACTTTCTCCGGCTGACAAGTTATGCCAGCAACTTGTCAAAAGCGTAATCCAGCTCGAATACCTACAGGTGAAGCCAAGTTGGTGATGCGAAAATAAATGTTACTTGTTCGGGTACCAAGACGGCGGCCAAGGAGAAAAATACGCCCAACCTGTTTGCCAATTTTTCCAATGATCATTACTGCTGGATGGATAACTACGGTTAACTGTAAAATATTAGTTTCTGTAATTCTCGTTTCTAATTCAAGCTTTCTTTTGGTTACGGTACACTTGGCGCTTCTAAGTACATAAACACGGTTTTATAAGACTTTTGGAGCGCTATGTTTTGTTGTTTAACGTAGTTCGCCTGTCGTTGCGATTAGAAGAAATCGAATAGGATGGGAAAAGTTCCTGTTATTATTTCAAAAGTGTCTGCGTCTATGTTATGATCTTTGTGCAATGTGCAAAATCCCGACAGTCAGAAATCTTTAGTAACATATGAGTAGTCTAAAAGTGGTACTAACTCTTAGTCCGCTGCATAAAATTGATAGCGTGCTTAACCCTTTCCTCCAGGAATAGGCATGTAAGAAATAATGACATCATGAATATTAATTAGATTACTAGTTATATTAACATATGGACACAGGTCGTAGTTGCCATGGAAGGAACTGTATAATTTTATCTATAATATATCATAAGCAAACAGAGCATACCCTGATCAGACGGCTCCTATAGGATCTGTTTGTAAAGTCATAGAAAGGCGTATTTATGGAGTAAATGGTTAAACTCTGCTCTTTTGCATACATAACTACCCGCCTTCCATTTCGTAATCTACTTACACAGAGTCTCGGTCTGGTTCGAGATGAGAAAAAGTGAATTACTCAACGTCTCATCAATTGGAGCTGTTTACAAATGAGAATCAGACTGAATTTAACGTTATAAGGGTATATGACGCGTTTTATCAGTGAAAGTCAGTGTGAGTTGGGATTTCCGTCTCCTTAACAGTATTTCTGTCCATTGCATTCTAAGGCACATTTCGCAGCCAAAGAAGAATCCCCGCTTTTCTTCTACTTTTTAAAATACTATAATTGTGTCAGGAAAATACGAACATTCGGGCAGAAATCCCGACCTGCAGTTAGCCGCAAGCCGAAATGACTATCAGGGATTCGAATACTCAGCGGTGAGGGGCTTAGCAACTATATTAAAATTCCTGTAAACCGAAAGTTCAGTTTAGTATAAATATAGGTCTTGGAGAATGGTGGCAGCTTAATACAGGGCGAAAATCATGCAGAAATCTCCTCTGGGAGTTTTTGTATGACTCTCACCCGCCATTAAGCAGCCACCAGCCTACAAGTACCTTAAATCCTTTCTACTAGAACTCCGGTTTCGAAGGGTTTTACTGTATATGCCATGGGTACTCTACAATAGTTGTGTCTACACACTTGTATCTATATATATATTCCTTATCTACAATTGCAGTACTATAGTGAACTAGAAATGTAAGAATGATAATCCTGGAATGGAACACATTATCCCTTTAATATGATGGACACGCATATTGTCATTTGCAAAGAGTGTAGAACCTAGATCACATGACTACTTGTTGAGCCCACTGATCAGGATGTGCACTACAAACAAGTTTAAATTGTTTATAATAAGTGAACTCCATAGTTAAACACTGATCTATAGCACTCTAAATAATTCAGCGATCAAATGGATATACAGTAAAACCTCTCTAAACCAAACAGTCCATTTGGTATAAATATCGGCTTTGGGGACTGGTAGCAGCTAGATGCAGGGTGAATGCAGTGCAGAAATCTCCTGTAGGAGCTTTCTGCACGACTTCAACACTGTATTAAGCAGCCATCTGCCTTAAAGTGTCTAAATTCCGATGTAGCGGGGTTTTACTGTATTTAGGACTAAATGCTGATAAGTGAGTGAGAGTTGAATTATACTACAGTTAATATAGTAAGAGGTAAAAGGAAGGATATACATGTGATATAGACATTCACCCTGCATTAAGCAGCAATCTGCCTAAAATATCTAAATTCGTCTATACTTGAAATTTCTTCTATATAACATGTTTGAATGTATGCCGTATAATCGTAGAGTGGGTGAGTGACTCGTAAGCTACTCATCGAAATGTAAACAAATATATTTTATACGGTATCAAAGCTCGAAACGACAGCATACTAAATCTATAGCTGGTTCACACTGAGATGCATCCGTACACTGACAGAATAGTAATGCAAAAGTGGAACAACCTTTAGTAATACATCTGAATCATTGAACCCATGTAAAGCAACCATCAAAACAGAGGCTAGCATATATTTTTGTGACTTAACCGTTTCCCCGTTAAATACTCGTGTAAGAAATAATGAAATCATGGATATTTCCATAACGGCATATGTAGACATGGGCGTTTGGAATTGATAACGTCTGTAGAGGCAGATCTACTAATATTTCATAAGCAAACAGAACAGACAATGATCTGGACGGTTACTATATGAGCCGTCTGGTATGTCTACTATGCTTGAAAAAAAAGCATTAACCATTCTCTTGCTGAATTTTGAAACACATTTCTCCTTCTTTACCCATGCCCTGTTGTATAATTACATATATCTTCACTGTGTACAAGTATTTCGCTGTACAATCACTGCTGTGGAGTGCACTGGTTGCACAATTAACTTGTAAATAATGCAGACCCTGATGAGACAGCTCCTGTAGGGGCTGTCTCATCTGGGTCTTCACTATTTACAGGTAGGTATATTGACGTGAATAGCAAGCGAAGGGTTAAAAGCATTTGTATGATGGAAAGGTTTAAAGGTAGACAGCCAGAAGCATGATGCAGCGCGAACCTTATGTTACGTTCGTCTTTCATTTAGTTACCAACTGCTTTTAAAGACTCGCATTTTCATTCACAAAATGGTTGCATTAGAGGGGCTTTAATTTATTTACAAACTCGTGTTTTTATGATGACTTGTTTATACTTTTGCTAAATATTATTGCTTTGCACAAACGCTGTCAAAATATCAGTTTAAATCACTTAGCCACATTTCCTATGCCTATTATCGTATTTCTGTATGCCCGCCTGAAAATGACTTTTTGTTTTGCATACAATAATGTAATGTATTTCCATGTTGTTTATAGACAACACAATGTTTATTTGCATTTTGATACGTAATACATTCCTAAAATCAATGTCTTTATTATAATTGACACGTGATAATGCCACTTAGTGGTATTTTCCTTGCCAGACAAATTTTCGCACGACATAAGAAGTATCGTCCGGGGATATATCCTATAGAAGCTCAAACATTCCCTTCAGATGATTTATTCTTATCTCTTTGAGTGTTGGTGCGTCAGCGGTAAACAATAGTGTAAAGAAGGGTTTGGAATCGCCAGATAATTTTGAATTACAATCAGTGCAGACCCTCATTAGAGGGCTCATCAAGGAGACATCTAATCTGGGTGTTCATGTATACACTGTGTGCACATGGCATTTTTTTCGTTTCCCGTATTCAGTGGGATAAAGGATCTGCTTTGCCTGCGTGCTCACTGTCATTCGATATTTAAATGGTTTGTTATGAAGCAGCGAAGAAAGCGTTTGATGTCCCATAGGAAATCTCAGTTTGCTTTCTCAAAAATGCTTCGTCCAATCACAAGTTACATACTAATGCGTTCGTTCATTTCTGCTAGCTCCATTTACTGAAAAGATGATCGAAATATTGATTGACAACAAGAACCTTACAATACGTTAACAGCACATATTATAACTGTAAGATAGTTTCGAAAACACTCTCTCGCGCATCTTCACGCAGATCACGAGATTTCATATAGTGTAGAACTATAACCACAACCACTTCTAGGATGCCATTTTGAATGTCTGACTACGGTTTAAAACATAGATTATTTAGTAACATTTAGTAAGAGTTAACACCTAGTTTCACAGTGTGAAGACTGACTAGATGAATCATAGTTTACATGAGTGTTCTGGGTATGTCCATAGCATTAACTCATTCCCTCTTAGACCATTTTAGGCCCAACCACTTTGAATTAATCTACCAAAAAGGAGTATTAACTATGGAAAAGGAGAATTTTCGAATTGCAATGTTTTGAAACCATTGTGACAAATAGAGCATTTGTTCCTATGGAGCAAATGCTCTATTTATCACAATGGTTTTAAAATGTGACTTTTACAGAGTCTCCAAAATGCGTCGCTAGGAGGGAATGCGTTAACTGCCCTTTATGTTTTTGAGGAGACAATACTACGAACATGGCACTCGGAATGGAGTCATTTATTTTACTGTGTCAAATATAGTGTACTGTCTTATGCAGTGTATTACCCAGTGAAACCAATGGTTTCGATTAACTACAAACTAAATAAGAAAAACACATGAACAGTAATCATAGCTTGCGAATGGTTGTAATGACCAGAACAAAATGTGATATTGATAATATGTAGCTTTAACCCATTCCCTCATATTGACGACTTTTGACGACTCTGTAAAAGTGACATGTTGAAACCATTGTGATAAATAGAGCATTTGCTCCTATAGGAGCAAATGCTCTATTTATCACCATGGTTTCAAACTACAAAATTCTAAAAAATTCCTTTTCTCTAGTTAATGCTCCTTTTCGGTAGATTTATTCATAGAGGTTGGATCTAATAATAGCCTATGAGGTAATGGATTAAACTAGTCCCTTATAGGCTGCTTTTGGACCCAACCTTTAACCATTTATCGCCAGATTTCTAAGTGTCGTTTGCAATCCAATTTTGTTAAATCATATGGTTAAATAACAAAATGAGATAATTGAATGCAGATATAGAAATAGAATTTGAGACAAAAAGTGAAGTCCCTGATCAGACGCCGCCTTGATTAGGCGACATACGCTCTGGGACTGCACTATTTGCCATGGCGCATATTTTCGACATTGGCGGTGAAAGGGTTAACCCTTTTTCTGTTTAATACTACTCGTATATGTAAGGAATAATGACATAGTGAATATTTATTTGCTAAATTTCTATGATGGTATATGTACACAGAATGTTTTGGCTGAGGCAAAAACTGTATAATCATATTTATATAATATCATAAGCAAACAGAGTATACCCTGATCAGTTAGCTTCTGTAGTAGTAGTTTTATCTGGATCTACTGTTTATAAGTACATGAAAACACATGTGTGTCAAGGAAAATGTTAAATATAGGAACAAATACTAGAGAAAAGGATAAATTTTTAGATTGTGTAGTTTTGAACCCATTGTGTTAAATAGAGCATTTGGTCCTATGGAGAAAATGCTCTTATTATCACAATGAATTTTTAAAAAGTGAATTTTACAGTGGTGTAATTTTAAGTGGATCAATATGAAGGAATTAGTTAAGACAAACCGCAACTCAACGTGGGCAGAATTGTGCACACTCCCATATTATTTCTCCACATTTTGCCGCCCTCTGTTGTATTGGTCATTATTCAATATTTATTTTTTTCAACATGTTTATATGATTTACATTGAGACAGACAGGACCACTCCAATGTTACTTTTTCTGACGTTTTTGGCATGTTAATGTGCTAAAAGCATTTCAAAACTAAAACAAATTGACTGTTTTTATTTACATTGTTTGTGCCATGAACTGTTTTAAAATTTGCGCTGTGAAATGTAATCAAAGTCAAGAAAGTATTTTCCCAATAATACGAAAGACCCCTTGGGTGCAGTGCAATAATTTATGAGTTTACTGAAATAACTACACAGTTTAAACTCACTAAAATAAACTATCATCACAGCCTTATGGTATGTGTCAAAAACGGAATAGCAAAACAATATTACATAATGTGCATGCCTGACAGCTATACGGAAGGGCCTACAAGCAGCTGGCCAGAGTGATTTATTGTTTTCAAAGCCATTGTGTTGAAAGTTTGTTGAAGTTTATTACTCAATTTGTTAACATAATTAAATTTTGCAAAACTAACATTCTGTACTATAACGTGAAGTCTGAGACGATGGCTACAGCACATGACGTCAATCCTCACGTGCAAAGTTTGTGTAACTATTCTTTTTAAAAACACAGTGTCTATAATATTGAGGCCAAAGACATTACATGTAGTTAGGTTAATATTTCCTTTGATAGTTAACCCTTTCGGCGTCAAATTTCTAAGTGTTGTCTGCAATTCAATTTTGTTAAATCAATCGTTAAAATAAGGGAATACGATAAATAAATGCAAATATCAAAGAAATAAAGCACAGGTATAGAAATAGAGTTTGAGACAAAAAGTGAAGTACCTGATCAGACGCCGCCTTGAAAAGGCGGCGTCTGATCGGGGACTGCACTATTTGTCATGGTGGATTATTGGCGGCGTTGGCGGTGAAAGGGTGAACCATTTACCCGAAAGAAACACCTTTTCATGCCGTTACAAACGCAGTAGAGCCAGATCAGATGGCTCCTAAAGGAACCGTATGATCAGGATCTGCTCTCTTTGGTTATAAAATAATATGGACAAGCCTTTACTGTCAGTTGCTGTCATAGCTAATACGTCATACCATTAAAACAAATTACCTCATTAATATTCATGAAGTCATTATTTCTTAAAGGTAATATTTACCAGATAAAGCTGTAAAAATCCTGATAACATAAACCTGTCATAATTGCTATATGTAAGTGGTAAAATACAGAAGGAGAACATCCCAAATAACCTAAGGGTTTTCCTCATTTTTACTCATTTGCAAACAGGGAATATATCGGCAAACCCCTGTATCAGCCACCTTTTCAACATGGTAAACAAGCATTATATCATTCGTTCTCACATGAATATTCACGAGGGAAATTCCGAAATGTTGTTTCATAAAATTCAAATGCTATAAATATAATCAAGAAAATCAAGCCTTAAGCGTTAACAAAGAATGTTGATCTTCCCATATGGCCAACGTGCTTTCATCTTGCACGGAGCTATTATAAATGTATTGTGTTTTAACAGCTAGCTAAGTACGGGATCAATACAACATATCGATGACGTATCTCTATAAGTATATTGGTCAATGTATCAAGATTGTAGAATCACGGATTCAACCTATTAAGCTCAGAGCTACGGATAAAGGTGCGTACCCAAATACTTAAATCGTCATTTCTGCACAAAACCGTATACTGTGATCACTCTTTAGAATCGTCTCTTCGAGACGATTCTTAAGAGTGATGAGAGTATACATTTTGGTGGAGTAACAAATGAGCTATTCATGAAATTGTCTCAATTTACGCATCTTATCTGGACCTCTGATTATTGTTACTGCTCTGTCTTTTTGAAGTTTAAAACCACCGTTCGAAATCTTGCACTATATTAACAACACGATGTTGCCTTGTAAGTTAATATATTAACATACGTGTATTCCATACGTGATTACCAGACTCTGTGACGTCTAACACCCCGGACTGTACAGCATGTATTCTTATTCGTTCAGAATAAGAGAATTGCTTCTTTGATTGCAATAACGTGTTATGTATTCTGACAGACATAGGCACATAGTATATACCCAGATCAAACGGTCCCTAAATGACCCGTTCAAATCGATTTCTACACTATTTCCGAATATATAAGATTAATGGGACCACACTGAATCATTCAGCTTTCAAAAATAGTGCAATATGGATATAAGGTGTACAAGTACCTAAGAGTAAATATGATAATACGTTCTAATATTTAATCCATGAATATTGATATAAGAAATAATGACATTATAAATATAATTTAGATTATGTTTTTAAATGGCATAAGAACACGGGAATATTTTGCCAAGCGGACACTACAGGATCAGGGTACATGCTTATAAAACTTTTAGTTGAGTCTGGGTTCGTTCTCAAGTTTTTGATTGGTCAGATTTGAGCCATTGGCTCAAATCTGACCAATCAAAAGCTTGAGAACTCAAATCTGACCAATCAGAAGCTTGAGAACGAAACTCAGACTCAACTAAAAGCTTTATAAGCATGGACCCAGATCTATATTATTTCATCAGCCAAGAGAGTAGAAGGGTCTAAGCCGTTTGTAAAAGCGTTAACATGCATATTTATGGAGGAAATGGTTAACGCAGTCTTTATAACAGGAACCCAAGAGAAAAACTCACAACTGTTTTAACATTTATCATGTTTTTCTGATGATTTCTGCCCAGTCTCTCAAATTAAGCGGTTTTGCCGTCGTTCATGCTTTTGGTAATTTGTTGACGGAGGGTTATACAGCTTGAATTCTGAAGATATACCGAGTTACTACTTGTTTCATCTGGTTCGAAACTGTTCCGAAATGCTATAGTTCATGACCATTGTTAGACCTATGTTCTCGTTATTCTCGACCTGACTCGTATTTACATTTGAGCTTAGATATCTCGAACTTAAATGGGTCATACAAATTATTTCGAGATAAAAGAGGTTGGGGGTCATCCAATTTCTTATTTGAAGAATTTCTCAAGTTCACAGCCTAATGCAGATCTAAAGTTATGCTTTCAACATTACTTTCGACCTGCATTAATCCGTCACGTGTGTTTCTAGATTCATGTATGCTTGGTGCTACATTTTATAACAATTCTGTATTCGAAAATTTAGAAGGACCGAACTTCTACTTCGAACTACTCCGAAATCCTGGTTATTCGAGTTCGAGATATCGAAGTTCAACTGTATATAACTTGTATACCTTTCATCGGTATCCAAACTGATTGAAACTCATTAAAAAATCGGAAATGCTTAATCGAGTCAGAAGGAGTTAAAACTTTAGTCAGATCCAAACTTGAGCAATAAATATACAGAGCTACAAATAACGGTGCGTACTCAAATACTAAAATTTTTATTTCTCCACCAAACCCTATGTTGTAACCACTCTTTAGAATCATCTCGAAGAGACGATTCTAAAGAGTGGTCACAACATATGGTTTGGTGGAGAAATAAAGAAGTTATACTTGAAAATATTTTAATTTACGCATCTTATCTGAAGCGCTGATTATATTTTCACAATGAGGTAAATGTTAATATCCAACATTACAGCCAGTACGTGCAGTTCAAGTACTCTGTGTTTTCCATTCCCTTGGAACATCATGTTATTTGAATTCCGAGAAAACCGCTTCAAAGCTAAATTTAATCAATCCGTCATACATAGCTGTCTACGTTGCGAGGTCGAAATACTTCCGCAGAATGCTGTATTAATTAACTGTTTGCCGTGTGCGGAATATTTTCATCTCACAAGTCGACTTCCGTGTATCTAGGCAATTTATTTGAGCTCACAAATCCCAATAATTTGTTCGGTTCATTTGGAGATATTAAATGGTGGCGCATTATATGATGAGATTTAATCATGCAAACTGCAAAAATGCATCCAGTGTTGGTTTCATTTGAATTTCGCACGTCGGTATTCAATAAGTCACTTTCATTTTGAAAACAATTTCAAGGACTTGCTATAAAAGTCAAAGACACATGCCAATCATCTGCCTTTAACACTTTATAACTTCTTCCGACTTCCTGTAGAATTATGTGCAGTTTGATAATTAATTTGATTTGTAAATAATTTCCCTATTTGACAATATTTGAAGAAAAGCAGCTCTGTCAGTTCTTAAAATGAACATAGGATTTTCATAGAGACATGAGCATGAATATGGCTAATGATTTTATTCCAAACCAATATATGTTAGTTAAGACATGAATATATACATTACAGTAGAATCCCTCTAATGTGACCACTTAAAGAAGAAACCACAGCTGTCTTTATAAGTAGGTGGTTGCTAAACGCAGGACGAAAGTAAAGGAGAAAGCTCCTTCTGCATAACGTTCGTCCTGCATTAAGCTAACGCATGCCTCTGCCAGACAGAATTATGCCCATTTTGGTGGTCGCATTAGGTTTGTTTTACTGTATTTAAATTTATTTCTTCATGTAGCTTATAAAATATATCACGACTATATATGTATGTGTTGATATCATGACTATATATCTGTGTATTGATAACACGACTATATACACATGTATCTATGTGTTGATATTACGACTATATATCTATGTATTGATATTTTGAGGCGTTTGTTTTATTTTGGCAAGCACGACGTATTTTGGTAATAAAGTCTCAATATGAATGAACACTCACACTGTTTTAACCATTTCCTTCATACAAATGCCTTTTCACGCATTTGCAAATAGATACCGTCTGATAAGGGTCTGCTCTGTTTGCTAATGGAATTTGAAATGTATGTTTCTTTACATTCTAAAATGGCTACAATGATCATTTGAGCTATTGTGTCGATGAAAATTCAGTATGTAATAAACTTTGTAACAAACATAGAACAGGGTTAAATTAAACTCAACTGCATGTTTTCTTTAAAAAACACATACCCCCAGAGCTATAACACCATGTGGTTCTTCGGGTCCTTATAAGGAAAGGGTTAAACATATTTTTTTTTCCATTTTCAGAGGAAACGCAGGGCATTTTGGCTCAAGTAGAAGCTGTAAAATCAGATCTATATTACACCATAAGGAAACAGAGCAGACCCTGTTGGAGCCGTCTGATCTGGGTCTACCCTGTTTGCACATGTGTCAAAATGCGCTTACACAAGGACAATGGCTAATTGCTGAATCTTTCTAACGGTATATGAACATCGTGTCTTTTTCATATTGGTAGGTTCTGTGGAACCAGAAGCATATAATTTAATAAGGAAACAGAGCAGATAAATATTGTATGACTCCTATAAGGACCGTCTTACCTGGATCTATCCCGTGAAAAACATTAAAAAAACCCATTAAAAAGTGGTTAAATGAGGTAAGTCAGGTTATCTAAACCATATACAGTAAAACCTCGATTATCCGAACACTAAAATACGTATTATTATCGATCTTTAAGACAGGTGGCAGCTTAATGCATGGTGAAAGTCATGCAGAAAGCTCCTCTGCATGACTTTCATCATGCATTAAGCAGCCACCTGCCTAAAAGGGTCTAAATTCGTTTATAACGAAAATTCGAATAATCGAGGTTTTACTGTAGTTTCAATATATATAAAGATGAAGATGTTGAATGTTTATGGATAGGGCAAGGCAGTCAAGGTCATACAAATCTATTCCTCCTAATCGTGTCTGGGAAATATGTACTAAGAAAATTGAAACATGCAACATTTCTAGAAAGTACTAAATGCATATGGACGAAAACGGTACAACCGACTACCACAGTAAAACAGACTACCAAAAAGAAGTTAAAGTATGGGTCTTAATCCTTTCCATGTTCAGTATTTGATTAAGAAATAATGACATCATGAATATATAATAGCATAATTCATAAACTATAAACTTTGTAAAGAAACAACAAACTGTAGTCAGATCTATATCATGTTAAAAGCAAAAAAAGCAGACCCTGATCAGACGGCTCCAATAGGAGCCGTCTGATCTGGGTCATCTATGTTTGCAAATGCGTAAAAATGCGTTTATATGATGTAAATGGTTAAGGCAGATAGTAGCTTAATGCGGGATTAAAGGTATGCAGAAAGATCAACCAGGAGCTTTCTGCATTACGCTCGTCCTTCATAAAGCAAGCACCGAAACTACATTTAACCCTTCGCTTGCTGAAGTTTAAAATGCAGTTCTCCTTCTTTACCCGTGCCCTGGAGTATAATTACATATACCTTTACTGTGTACACGTATTTCGCTGCGCAATCACTGCTGTGGGGTGCACTGGTTGCACAATCAAATTGTAAATAGTGCAAACCCTGATGAGACAGCTCCTGTAGGAGCTGTCTCATCTGGGTCTTCACTATTTACAGTTAGGTGTATTGACGTGAATAGCAAGAGAAGGGTTAAAGACATCTACATTTATCTATAATAAGGACGCTTTAGAGGTAGTCATATGTACAACAACCCAATGGGTTATTACGACACTGAGTCAAGCAACCATATAAACAATAACTTAAAGGCCAAAAATGTCCAACTGCTTTCCAAACATAATCCTTTCAAACCCGGTGAATAATTGATTCCGTTACAAGACAGAATGCGAAAATCTATAATACATGTATTTGAAGTTTTCAGAAGAAAAACGCGATTGGAATTGAAAACGAAGCGATGCGATTTGCATCGCCTAAATGGGAACACAACGAACATTTGAAATCCTTGCAGCAGTAAAAACACGATGTAATTATCTTTCTCTGCTTAAAATTTTGATGTTTTCACAGAAACACAAGAAATTTGCAATATTAATTATTATGGTGCATCTTAACCTTTTGAACGTCGAACTGTTCCAAGACGGTATGGTTAATCATTTTTTTTTTTAAAAATGGTGTCTCAAAATGAGCGGATATACATTGCTAAAGAATGTTTAACCAGTTCCCAGTGCATGTACGAACTAATGGCACCATGAATATCAACGAGATTAATATTATTTTACAGTACCATAAATAAAGTATCTTTTAATGTTGCAGAAAGCGTAGAATCCGATCTATGAAATTTCATAAGCAAACAGAGGAGACCCTGATCAGACAGCTCCTACAGGAGCCGTCAGATCTGGGTCTACTGTATTTTCAAATGCGTGAAAGGGTGTTTATATGAAAGTGATGGTTAACTACACTCAGTGCAGACCTTGGAGCAGCAATCTGACCTGAGTCTACACTGTTTCGGCATATTGTTTCACTGGTATCCTGCATACAAAGTGTTAACCTTTAGTCTGTTTAACCCTTTACTCCATGAATATTCATATGAGAAATAATGAAATCATGAAGGTTAATTAGTTGATTTTTATACAGTAAAACCACTCTATAACGACCATTAAATTGTATTATTTAGGTTGGTATTTAGGGCAAGCGGCTGCTTAAAGCAAGGTTACATTAAAACAGAACGCTCCTTTAGGAGCGTTCTGTTTTACTTTCACCTTGCTTTAAGCAACCACCTGCCTTTAAAATAAAATGCTTGATGTAATTAAGTGGTCGTTATAGAGAGGTTTTACTG
The DNA here is from genome assembly GCA_963576725.1 of Azorinus chamasolen. Taxonomy (NCBI): domain Eukaryota; kingdom Metazoa; phylum Mollusca; class Bivalvia; order Cardiida; family Solecurtidae; genus Azorinus; species Azorinus chamasolen. Next base: position 40,410,274 of record OY755237.1, on the reverse strand, counting down.
TAATGGCTCATGAACACATGAATGTTTGGTCATGGCAGAAACTGTAGAAACATATCTAAAAGTATATTATTTCATTAGCACACAGGACAGACCCTTTTGTCAATGTTCAGATATTGAAGATGAATATCATTTCTTACTTGTCTGTCCAGTCTATAAAGAAATACGTAAACAGTATATAAGTTGGTACTACTATAGGCGTCCAAGTGTATTTAAATTTACTGAACTGATGAAGTGCACACAACTCTCGGTTATGAAAAGGTTATCTAAATTTGTGTATGAAGCATTTATGTTGCGTAGATCTCTAAGTAATAACAATTGATTTTGATATACATACTGATGTTAACAAGTCCGACTCCTAATAACTAATGTTCATATTCATTAATTTATTACAGATATGATATGCATGTTTAACATCAATATGTGGTCATGTGATACTTGTTAATTTATTATGTCTATTTGTATGACTAGAAACTGTATCAGTTTATGTCAAATAAAATATTCTATTCTATTCTATTCCTGATCAGACGGCTCATACGCGTATTTACGGAGTAAAGGATTAATATATTGTTTATAAAATTTCGCCCACTTTACAATGCAAGGTGTATTCATTTTATCTGCGACAACGCAATCAAATATCAAACTGTTAGAACCCTGACCATTCGCTGGGTTATTCGGCGTCTCATCGGGATCAAAACTAGTTCAAAGGTACTCAGGCATTCGCTTGATACGTTCTAGATATGGGACAGGTATTGCTCCTGAATATTACTGAAACTGTTGGTTTGTGCAGTTAACGTTTGCAGTTACCTTTATGACAAAAAGTCTCTTGTTGCACTTAATCCTTTCCATGATGAATATTCATATATGAAATAATGACGTCATGAATATTAATAAGATTGTGTTTTATAATGGATTATATTATTATTATTATGAAACACATGTCATTTTGGCTCAGGAAGAGGCTGTAGAATCCGATCTATATTGCACCATAAGCATACAGAGCAGACCCTGATCAGACGGCTCCTGTATCTTGGTCTACATTGTTTGCAGATGCGTCAAAATGCGCTTACATAAGGGAAAGGGTTAAAGGTTTGTCGAAATGTTTTAGTATACTTTATGAGTATATGTTATTTAAAAAAAATTAGATCAACTTTAATCCGTGTTAAAACTAAATGGTAGGCATTTTCGATTAAATATAACGGCGATACATTCGTAACAGTCTTTCTTAACATTTTATTCCATAAGTACGCCCTCCTGTGCCTTTACAAACTGAGTAGACCAAGATCAGACAATGGCTTACGGAACCGTCTGCTTATGGTCTGCTCCGTTTGCTTATGGACTAATATAGTTCTGGGTCCATGCTTATAAAACTTTTAGTTGAGTCTGAGTACGTTCTCAAGCTTTTGATTGGTCAGATTTGAGCCTCTGGCTCAAATCTGACCAATCAAAAGCTTGAGAACTCAAATCTGACCAATCAAAAGCTTGAGAACGAAACTCAGACTCAACTAAAAGCTTTAGAAGCATGGACCCAGATTCTGCAATTTCTGCTTTGGCAACACATTTATGTCTCAATCTGCCACTTTAAGCATTTAATTAATATTCATAATGACATCATCTCTTCCAAGAATATTCATTGAATAAATGGTTAAAATACGCTAGGCGTAAAAAACGTACATCACTAATGTCCATAAGTTAAAACTGACATACATTAACACCTCGCTATATTCGAATTTTTAGAACAAGAAAAAACTGGGAATGTTTTAGGTAGGTGCATGGCTGCTTAATAATCAGAAAGCTCACACAGAATAGTTCTACATGACTCCCATCCTGCATTGAGCTCCCTTGTAGCTTAACCTTTTACTCCATGAATATTTATGAAAGAAATAATGACATCATGAATATTAATCATATTATTTTTATAATGACATATTTACACAGTTTTTTGGCCAGAGTAGACACTGTAGAATCATTTCTGTATTATTTCATAGGCAGACAGAGCAGACCCTGATCAGATGGCTCTGTTTGCAAAGGCGTCTAAAGGCGTATTTATGGAATAAATAGTTAAATACATGTACTGTTTTTGATTTTTATTGTTTACCTTTAACATGCTACGTGCTGGCGCCACATTGCATTTTCAAATATTTAGGATTCAAACGGAATGCCGAGTACTCGGCGCCCCATCTGGATCCCAACTGTGCGCATTTAACTATATATTTAATAGGACAACGATCCGTGGCATGCATTCTGAATATAAAGCAGACGCTACTTTCCATCTAACCACATTTCTGTAACGATTCCACATAATATTGCTGTGAAAAGGATGTAAACGGGAATCAGGGGCCTAGATAAGATATGTAAATTAAAACCACTGTCAAAAACAGTTCCTTCATTTCTCCACCAAACCCTATGCTGTGACCACAATTAGAATCCTCTCTTTGAGATGATTCTAAAGAGTGGTCACAGCACAGGGTTTGGGGAGAAAATACGATTTAAGTATTTGAATACACACATTTACATGTAGCTATCGCTATGACAACTGTTGTTTTTTCTTTTCAAATAAACTGTAATATAACGTGGATATAAAAGAACCTACCATAAAGAAAAATAACTTACCGATCATAATTTCCCTTTTCTGGGTAGCACAGTTTACTAGCTGTATGATAAACGATCCGAGGAGGAAATAAGAGGCCAGCCTCTTTCTATGTCGCCAGCTCATATTGACGACTTCAAAAAACGTATTCTCTCTTCGAGCATAAGTGTACATCCACAAGGTAAAATTCCAAGAGCGAATACTGGGGTCTGACACTGGCGTTTCTTCCGCGTTAGCAGGACCAGAGCGCTAGCATATCCAGTGACATCTCAAGCAGGCCAATACAGCGGTGACATTCCTACGGCGGAATGGCGCTGCACCGGCGTTAATGGAGATGTCCCACTGAAATTATATCTACAGATAAATAAACAAAATGTATAAATTATTCAGATGCAAGTAATCGTATATTTGCGTTTTCCTGGTAAAAGTCTGAAAAGTTATCTGTTCGCAAAGGGTATTTGCTAAAACTATTCCGGAAAATGCTGAAATATAATGAATCAAATTAAATACCGAGTTTTCTGGTATATGGAAATATCCCAAGTGTAGCTTTACATAGTTCCGAAACAAAGAAAATTAAATACAAAATTACAGAAATATTGAAAATGACATTTATCATTTATGATAACTTTTCACGACACATCACAATTATTCAAAATTCTAATGTTACACCAAACACATTTTCACTGACTGTATCCACTAACGACAAGAAATAAAGAAAATATTTACACCACTATTTACATAAAAAAAGATAAAAAAATATAATCCGATTGAGACACAGAACAGTTTTCGGAAAGGTATTATCTTCCCACACTCACTAAATTCTTCAAATACAATTTAATGAGCTTTAATCCCGTCGCTACGCAACGCCACCGTCGCCAGTAAACCGCTGGAATTCTTCAGGAACACCTGCGGCAAGCGGGTCGGTGTAGTTGTCTGTAATCCAGAATGTCACACGCGAGATTATGATCACAGAACGACCCGATATCCAGCTCCAGAAAAACCGCTTTCCTATATTGAACGAGATTTCAGCAGTTATGATTTTGTAATACACGGATATTCCGCACAGTGTTCTAATCCTACTTTTTGGCAGTAAACGAGCTCCAATACATCTGAAAACTATTTCTCTGCCTGTGTGTATCGTTAAATGCAGGATAAAACAAACGGTGTGCAGGGAAATTAGTTAACACTGATAGTTGAAGACGGTTTCAGCTTTTGAGATTGGAAATACTCCCGAAGTTCGGGAAGTCGATTCCGTTCTGTACAGCCCATTACACACGAGGTGTTCGCTTTGTTACAGGCTGAATAACTATTTCAGAGAGAAACGAACAACTGCAGGTCATTTATGCTGTATTGGCATAGAGGTTTCATATTGATCAGATATGTTTATTCATTTTTGCGTGAATTTATTTATCGCTGAGACATTCCTTTGTTTATTTCATCTTTCTTTCCCCATATTTCGTTATTTATGTCCTTTTACGAGATTTTACTCCGTTACTTTAATTAACGGCGTTGTTGATACAATTTGCAAGAATCTCTTACTATGGTTGTGATATATTGTTATCTACGTGGCAGTTTGAAGCTCCGCATTTTACATATTAACCCTTCGCTTGCTGACTTTTAAAATACAGTTCTCCTTCTTTAACCATGCCCTGTTGTATAATTACATATATCTTCACTGTGTACAAGTATTTCGCTGTGCAATCACTGCTGTGGGGTGCACTGGTTGCACAATCAACTTGTAAATAGTGCATACCCTGATGAGACAGCTCCTGCAGGAGCTGTCTCATCTGGGTTTTCACTATTTACAGGTAGGTATATTGACGTGAATAGCAAGCGAGGGGTTAAGTATTTATTTATGTCAGTTTTTTCATCTTTCCGTTATCCGGTTTGTTCGCTTCTGTTTATAAAACCGTTTTATTTCTGCCCTATATTATTTCGCTACTATTCTTTCTTTCTGTCCCTAGCTCTATGTCTGTGTGTCTCTGCACCTTTGCCATTCTTTGACTGTATTATGTCTTTGTATTTCAGTCGGTCCGTGTGTCAGTATGTCTCTCTCATATTCCAGTCCATATATATTCCAGAATATGGCTACTGTATTAATAGCAATAACTGGTGTGATATGGCAGAGTACTGTTTTAGATTGCTATAATGAAGTTTTATAATGTAATACATTATACGGTTAACCTGTTCCTTCACATAAACGCATGTTTACGCATGTGCAAACAGAGTAGACCCACATCAGACTGCTCCTACAGGAGCCGTCTCATCAGGGTCTGCTCTGTTTGCTAATGGAATTTGATAGTTCTGTATCTTTACTTTCAAAAATGGCTACAATGTTCCACCTTTCAATATTTCATTTTAACTACTTGTATTTGTCAATGAATATTCAGCAGGTATTGGACTTGTAGAAATGAAGAACAGGGAAAGTGTTAAAAGTAGAATAAATCATAAAATATGAAATAACTAAATAAATATATATTTTCTTTAGCTCTCACTGCCGACTCTACACCGGGATGTTATTGAATAACAATATTTAGGTATGTTGTGCAGGTGGCGGCTTAATGCAGGCCTAAAGTCATACGGAAATCTCCTGTTGGAAATTTCTTTGTGACTTTCAAAGTGCATTATGCTGCCACCCGCTGCCTAAAAATGGAATTAATACTAATCCCTACATTAATTTTAGAGGGGTTTACTGTGTTCAATTGTTTCTTCAAACAGTCTGGACCCAGATCAGATGCCGATTACTTCGGTGTCTCATTACGGTGGCATTAAAATGTGTTGATGCTGTGGTTATGTTTTTTTTCAGAAACCATCAACGAGTTAGACAATGCAATATCATTTAAACAGAGTACACATTTTGCAGACGATAATAATTTGCTGAGTAAAAAGTTGTCGCCTGATGCATTCCGTCTGTTTATATCATTTTCTGATTCTGGTTTCAATGTGGTGTTTTCTTAATGCTTTCCTCCATAAATACGCCTTTCTACGCCTCTGTAATAGTCACTTCTTTAAACCATTGTGATAAATAGAGCATTTGCTCCTATAGGAGCAAATGCTCTTTTTATCACAATGGTTTCAGATTACAAAATTCTAAAAATTTCCTTTTCTCTATATAACGCTCCTTTTCGGTAGAAATATTCAAAGAGGTTGTATAAAAAAATAGCCTATTAGGTAATGGGTTAACATAGAGTGTCGCATAACTCAATTGGGTTCAAACTGTTCCGAATGATATTGCGGAATCACTTATTGCGTCGAAGACTTAAAACATGTTTTACTAAAACATTTTTCCATTTTCCCTCGACAATAAATCTCGCTTGGGTGCTTTTGTTTCCGAAAAATGCAATGAAGCATTTGTTGTGTTTTATTACCTGCATTAATTCGACATTTCATATGCCCAAAGGCACATTTTTACCGAACATAAAAATATGTAAAACTACTTAAGAAAACGCAAACAAACGGGTCTTGGATTAAAGCAGCACTGAATCGGCACATCTGCATTCTATATCTTTCTGGTCTGTTTGATGAATGCGGATTAAACGGAGGTGAATTTTTAATGCAGGGGCTTCCGCTGCTGTTCGTCTATCTCAAAGACAAAAACAATATACTTCATAACAGTAAACTAAGGAAATTACAAGTAAACAGGTTAGGTTATGCGGGCGGGGTGCTACATATACCATTCGATGGCCGTAATTTCACCCTTCACATGTGTTTGCAAACAGTGTGGATACAGCTTCGTTGTTTTATGTGGAGGTTAAATATTGGCATGTTGGTGGATAGGCGTACATATTTTATATAGATATGGACGGGTGTAAAGTAGTATACCCCACTAGTGTCTAGGTGACCCTTATAAATGACATAGGTAAACAGTGTAGACCCGGATGAGGGGGTTCATGAGCAGGGTCTGCACTCTTTGCTGAACCAATCAATGTCATTGATTTATTCTGTTTACTGTGTCCCTCTATATGAAAAGTGGACGAGTTTCAAGGTAATATCTGGACAGGTTTTCCTTTACCCATTTGCGCCCAGTGGATTCTTCCATGTTTATATATTGGATCAGTCCATGTTTTATGTAAGGGGTGCCTGGCCTTAATTTTCAATTTCGTTTTGTTTTATATTGACATTCCGATTAGCAAACAGTGTAGACTCTGATCAGACGCCGCATTATGCAGCGTATGATCAGAGTCTACACCGTTTGTCTGCGTCACATATATGGGATCGTGGGAGCAAATGGGTTAAATAAACTATACGAGTGATGGTTAAATATACAGGAATAATGTTATGATTGTGTGAGTGGATGTATTGATAGATAATTGAATATACATAATTGTAGAGCGAATGGGAGAATGGGTACACGAATATTTGTATTTCAAAACTATTTATGATCATCCATAACAATTGAACATTCTCAATATCCAGTCTCTTACAGATACGGCTTGTTTTAAATCGCATCAAACAGACATTCATTTTCTATGCATTCATCTTGACAGTTTATCTTTTCTGTTTTCCTTTCACTATCCTGTTCTCTGTCTAGATATCGATCGATTCCAATCTATCTCGTCCTCTCCATTTTTACATATTTCACATTTTCATTCTTTACCAATTGCTTTTCACCTTCACGCTTTTTATCCTCTTTCACACTCCCACAATTACGTCCATTGTGTGTTTACTGGAAATCATTCCTGTTCAATGTGGTATCTGCTGAATGCATATGCCTTTGCATATGTCTCGTAAGTGACTAAATATGCTGTCTAGACCTGACGTAAAAGACGATTTATTAAAGCACTGGATCGGCACTGTTTTCAAAGTCCATTTGCATTGCATTTTCCAACAGAAAGAGTTATCGATTGCAGAGAGCAGTGCCAAAATTGGCTTCCCGTTGTTCCGATGTGAATCATCATCCAATACAGGAAAAGCTGCTGTCTGCCACTTTTAGTGTTGCAATTACATTGGGCGACATGCTCATATTATGCAGATCAAGATCGGATGGCATCATATTAACCCTTCATACCATAAATATTCATGTAAGAAAGTTTTTATAATGACACCATGACTATTAATACTTTAAGATATTTTGTATACTAACACATAGACACAAACATATTTGACCATGTTAGAAGGTGTACATGTAACATCCTATCTATATCATATCAGAAGCAAACAAAATATATCCTGATCAGACATCTCCTTCAGGAGTCGTCTGATCTGGATCTACTCTGTTTGCATGGGCGAAGAAGGCGTGTTAATGGAGTAAAGGGTTAAAAATAAGAAGTAACTGAAAACCTTGTCTCAAGTTAAACTTAAAAGGAGACATTACTTATACAGGACGAATAAATTAGTACACGTAACAATGACATATATGTTTGTGATAGAAATCATTATCAAATGTGTTGTTTTTAACCTTTACATAGGTTAGGCAGTTTTGCGACTACTTTGGATCAAATGAGAACGCCAAGTAAATGTGCAACTCTCCGATTGTGCATTGTGTTTTCGAAGATAAAGTGAATAATAATAATAATAGTATAAACAACATTTGGGAGAATTTTCAAGTAAACTGCCCTGCTTTTGTGTTACTTTGTTAACCCACTCCCTCATATTGACGACTTTTGACACTTTTGACACTTTGTGAAACCATAGTGATAAATAGAGCATTTGCTCCTATAGGAGCAAATGCTCCATTTATCACAATGGTTTCAAACTACAAAACTCTAAATATTTTCCTTTTCTCTAGTTAATGCTCCTTTTCGGTAGGTTTATTCAAAAAGGTTGTATCTAAAATAGCGTATGAGATAATGGGTTAAGAGGTTTAGCATCGACGTGGATCTGCAAAGTTTTTTTCTTTCAATAAACTAAACAATTATCACGCTATCTTCGAAGGTTATGTGGCTTTATCGAACGATGTCGTTAATTACCGAGCCCGGAAAATTTGCAACGAGAACTTGCTCAAATAAACACTAGCGTACAACTTATAATAATAATAATTAATCATATCATGCTGAAAAAGGTTTGGTTTCTAAATCTCTGATTTGTTGCAATTTTACTCTATCTTCAAGTTTTTAACCTTCAACCCGCTGACTAATCAATTTTCAAAGCTAACCTCTCCATTTCTGAATATCAATTAACCCATTTGCGCCAAGTGCAGTCTTCCATGCTCATATATTGAATTAGCCCATTATTGATCTAAGGGATGCCTGACCTAATTTTTCTATTTCGTTTTATTTTATATTGAAAGTCCTATCAGCAAACAATGTAGGCTCTGACCAGACGCCGCATTATGCGGCGTCTGATCAGAGTCTACACTGTTTGCCTATGTCCCATATATGGGATCGTGGGCGCAAATGGGTTAAACAAAAAACATAACACAACTTGTCATTGAAAACAATGGTTTTTATGCTAGACAGTGCCGATCGTATGGAGTCATTTGATGATCCGGGTCTATCCTGTTTGCAAAGTTCTTATATACACTCTGTTCCGGCACATCAACCCATTCCATCAAAGGCTGTTTTTATACCACACCTCCTTGAATAAATTTACTGAAAAGGAGTATTTCTAAAAAAAGAAGATTTTAGAATTGTGTAGTTTTGAAACCATTGTCATAAAATAGCACGCTCCTATGGAGTAAATGCTGTATTTATCACAATGCTTTCAAAAAGTGACAAGAGATTTTCAAAAGGCGTCAATATGAGGAAATGTTTTACTGGTTACAAAACTAGTGACCAGTCAACCAGTTCGATTATTTTGAGACCCGAGGTACTTCTGAATGTGTAACATTACATTTGTTTCACTTTATAATTTGTTTAAAAGTATCTCAGATCGTTAAACAGTTTGAGATGTGATTAGAGGTCGATTTGTTCAATATGTTTTATCTGTATCAAGTCTACTCAAATCTACAAATGTTGTTCCAATGTTGCTGCCTGAGTGATTAAACACCTTGTATGAAAGATGGATGTTAACATATAATACGTCCAACTTGCAAACAAATTAACTACTTAGCAGGCGACGATGGCGGTTGTAGTGGGAGGACATTAAAGGTTTCAATGAATTGAAACGTCATAATATCATAATCACACTTCATTCCAAATAAACACCTTACTACACCTTAGCAAACAGGGTAGACCCAGATCAGACGGTTCCTGTAGGCTCCGTTTGCTTATAGTATAATATAGAATATGATTATTCATTTTCTGCAATGGCCAAATATAAATATTAGTATAATTAATACTAATGACATCATTATTTCTTGCATGAATATTTAAGGTGTAAAGCCTTAAAGAATAACACAATTTAACTATGGCTATTATAGTGTATATAATTCCCTTTCAGATGTGAGTGAGTGTTTATGTAGCTCGTAAGGCGAAGGTAATTGTCCAGTACAAATGCATTATTTAGGCATGAATACGTAATGTACGTATTTAACAATCAGTCTTGATATTTGTAGCTAAAAGCTGCAGGCAGGAACGCACCGTTTTCTCAAAAGCCAAAACTACACATTACAATGAGTTGTCTACCGTGGACCAAATATTGACTGAGATCAACGCACAGTATATCGGTGCAAAACAATAGAGATACACAACAAGCTGACCAATAAGCGTTATACACTGCATCTGGGGAGACACTATACCGTGAAACTGCCCTGCAGCGGTCATGTAACTCTTTGCACGCTAAGTTCTTTCTCGTATGCAACAATTGTCGTCTGCTTCGATTCTTAAAACAAAATTTCTCTCATATCTTTGCAATATGATCAACTTGTCAAACAGCTTTGATCTTGGTCAAACGAGGCATCACGCGGCGTCTATTTTAGAGCTGCATAGGTATTTATGACGTGCAACGAGTTAATTTAAGACATAGCTTCGTGAGCTATATAAGAGTTTTAGGTAATAATTTGTTTGTTCTACATAAACATTTTTGTATCAGAATATTTTAATCAAATATTATGCTGCTTTTGTGAATGCCTAACTATCATAATTTTATCCTTCATTAAATATAGTATACATATCATTCATGATTTGAATGATAAAGCATCAATAATTAGGCAGATACATATATAAATAAAGCATCGAGCTTGATTTTAAGATCCAGATATGTAACCACTGATATTGCGATTTGATGGCCAATGCTTGGAATATCTAATCACTTTGACTTTTATTACTTTCACTATCAATCATATTATATTAAAGAAATAACATAGAACTCGATTAACATTGTAGAATAAAGGAACATTTAACGAGATCAGAAAATTGTGTTGGATACAGTATACATCCAGATGTACTAGCATGTATAATCGTATAACATTCCATGGTAAATAACTGAATATCTAATTGTTGAAATAACTGTATGGCCGTTTTATACATATAATCGAACCTGTCTTAACCCATTCTCTCATATTGACGACTTTTGAGGACTCTGTAAAAGTCACTTTGTGAAACCATTGTAATAAATAGAGCATTTACTCCTATAGGAGCAAAATTTAATAGTGTATTTATCACAATGGTTTCAAACTACAAACTTCTGAAAATTTTCCTTTTCTCTAGTTAATGCTTCTTATCGGTATATTTATTCATAGAGGTTGTATCTAAAATAGCCTTTCATGTAATAGGTTAAGCGGCCATTCCTTTATTGAACACAGGATTCTTAAAAACGCATTACGTTTGCCCTGCGTTAAACTACCACCTACCTGCCTTACATACACATGTTGAGACCTCCTTTTGATGATGGACTAAGACAAGTTCTACCGTACATAGAAGATACAACTGAGATTAACTTTGCTCATGGTGTAAAATAATGACTACTCAGTTACTAACCTGTTGAACATTTTCGTCCAATCCATCTAATATTTACTGACCGAGTGTCATACTCGGCGTCTCGTCTGGATCGCAGCTGTTAGCAAATGCATGTCAAATCAAGATTAGCATAAGGATGTTAAGACAGGCCAGAACAGTATCCTAAGAGAAGGCACGTCGATTACAATTATTCATTTAGTTTTTAACTAAGAAGATTAATGTCCCGAGTACCGCCAATACATTAGGTACTGTATAAATAGCACAGAGCGATACTTTATACATGTATAGTTATGTTGATTGGAAACATTGTTATTTACATTGAATGCTATATCTTCAGGTTCAATTGAAGATGACCCACGATTGACTGCATGCATTATTTTAGAAAACATACGTATAACAAAAGACGGCGGAACTTTAAGGTATTGTACTTTAAATTAAGATATTCACCAACTGTTTTAATGAGATAAAGTTAGCATAAGTTTTATCCCGTGGTTCACTCAGCCAAATGTTACTACGACTGAAAAAAATTATAGACATATTATTAAGTTATACAGTATGTATTGATCTAGTATATTGTATGGAAGCCAGACAATTCAACATGGGTCTCGAGCGTCTTCGCTCACGCCCTGTATGACATTAATTGGCAGTGTGTATTCCGTATTAGGTAAACTACACGACTATCCTTGATGTTAATAGGTAAATTCATTTCTAACATATACTGCAGAATAATAGAAAATATAAACCATAGATCTATCGTTTCTTGAACATTCTTCGTATTAATAAATAAACATAAACCCATTTGCTCCCACGATCCCATATATGGAATGTAGGCAAACAGTGTAGACTCTGATCAGACGCCGCATAATGCGGCATCTGATCAGAGTCTACACTGTTTGCTGATAGGAATATCAACATAAAACAAAACGAAATTGGAAATTTAGGCCAGACACCCCTTAGATAAAAAATGGATTAGTCCAATATAGGAACATGGAATAATGTACTGGGCGCAAATGGTTTATATTCTAACTATCCTTCTCCAGCTATCCGCGACCTAAATCGCATTTGCAAACTGCTTGTACACAGATGAGACGCCGAATAACTCGGCGTGTCATCAGGGTCCAAGCAGTTTGACACTCACGATACATAATTATACATTATATGCGTTATCTGCATTTTATGTTTAGCTTTTTATTTCAATTCCATCTTCTAATATTTTGCTGATACTTTAATGCGACATTTGTTTATTTAGCAACAATGCAAGGGAGGTAACTATAGTTACACAAGTACAGTAACACCCCTCTAAACTGGAATTCTAGTGGAAAATAATTTAAATTGTTTAGGCATGTGGCTGCTTAGTACATAGTGAATGTCATACAGAAAGCTCCTCTAGTGAATGTCATACAGAAAGTTTTGCATAACATTCACCCTGCATTAAACTGTCACCTGTCTTCAAGATCCGGTTTAGGGGGGTTCTGCTGTATATGGTTGGCTGAAACCGAATATGGAATTGATGTCCAATATCATAATCAGAAACTAGTGGGAGGCAAAATGGGATTAAGAAGGCGTAAATTTGTTACAACTTTCAATATGCCTTTTAGTTTGTTTCCTCACAGCTTGACAACATCCTTTTCGATCTTGCTTTCAAGAAACATTATTTGATCCTGATATGATATAGAAATTCTCGGCATTTCTCGGCATTTCGTCTGGATCCAAGCTGTTTGCAAATGCGAGTAAACATTGCAAATAACCGGATGATGGTTAATAGGACCTAATTGGTGTTTGTTTAGTCTTCGTCATCTGATAAAAATACAATGTGTAAACATTTCATGACTTTTATTGAAAAGCGTAACGGCGGGCATAAATGATTTTCTTTGTTTGAGCTATGCTTTCCAACAATATTATTCTACCAATATTGAGCTAGTGTTGATCCGTTGTGTGTCTCCGGCCATATAGCACTGATGAAGAACTAACTAAAGCTTAAAGTGCACCTTTCAACAGCTAATGCCTAATTGTTTGAGAAATATTGATTTCAATTCAGTTATATGTCCGTAAACTTATTCAATGAAAACCATATAGTTATTTGTTGCCCATGTCTCATTTTGTAAGCATTTCTTGTGTGTGAAGTCATGTTACAAATGACAAAGGAGACATAACTGCAACAACGTAACATCGCTACATACAGTAAAACCCCTTTTAAACTGGAATTCTAGTAGAGATGAAATTAGATACGTTTAGGCAGATGGCTGATTAAAACGGTGAAAGACATGCAGAAAGCTCCTAGGGGCGCTTTCTGCATAACTTTCATCCTGTATTAAGCTGCCACCTGTCTCCGATACCGATATTTATACTACATTTAGCATTCAGTTTAGAGATGTTTCACTGTAAATTTAGTGGTGCGTACCCTTTAGCATGCTGAGCAAATCACGATCAATAGCAATTGTCTTTTAAAACCATATATAGCATATTTTTCTGTGAGATATTTTCTTCCAAATATAAGTGTGAGCGAATTGGTTATACCTAAAACTAGAATGGGTGGGCAGTTTTTCTTTAAAACGTTACAGCATAATTAAATCGGCCACCTGCACTCTTTGACAGTTTTAGGAACACAATACACTTTAAAGAGTCACAATATCGTGTATATATATCGATAAACTATAGAAATACAAAGCATCATCTGATGTTTGTTAAAAGTTATTTTCATTTCATCACTCATTCCATTGTTGGCACTGGGCGTATTTTTCCGATGCTCTTGACTGGAATGCACGATACGAAAGAAGAACGGTAGGCGCCTTGTTCTAATTGTCAGTTAAAGTAATTAGGTTGTCCAGCAATTAGCTACAAGCCTAGCTGGCACAGAAGTAACGAAATAAATTCATCAGTGAAGTATATCTGACTCTAATGTCGCCCGCAGTCTCCACAACATTCCGTAGAATCCATTTTAATGGACCATAATTTCATTAAAAATGGCATTGGGTGATGCTATCAGGCATTGCCATGGTATGCCTGCTGCAAAGAACCTCTCAAAACACAGTTTATTACCGAATCATTGAAACATTTCTTACTACAAACGCAATGTTATTATCTTGGCAACAGTTAAGATCCAGATCAGATACAGAGTTAACTTGGCAACAGTTAAGATCCAGATCAGATACAGAGTAACACGCCAATTAATCTGGAATAAAATCATTAAAATAATTTAATTTAATATTTGATAAACCGTTTTATGTTTTACCGAAAGGACACACTACGCCACGTGTCTTTAAGTTAATAAAAATGCAGAGCACATTTGCAGCTGGTGAACATTGCTCGACATGGGATACACTATGAGAAAACGTAAACTATTTTATTTCAAACCGTTACGTACTTTAAACAAACTGTGTCAGATATACTACCACACTTGAGCGTCATGACAGATCATCTTCACGTCACAATGACATGCCATATTTTCTTTTCACCATTTTCCCGGCCATCTCAAGATAATGTCATATTGTTACTATGCAGTCATGCGGCAAAGAGGTTGGATCCTGACGAGAGGTTGTGTATTTTGCATCTCATCAAAACTCGTTGGAGAGGTACACATTCTAAATGTATTTCTATACAGTATGTCCCTAGTTACTGGATGTGTTCTTGTCATGTTCCAAATAACACGTAAAACATCAGTCTACTGAACTCTGAACAAATGTATATGAATATGATTCTGTTATATCTGAACAGCAGTATGCGATATGTGCAAGTATGAGCAATTACAAAGGTATGATAAATGGGTTCTTGTAGACCCATTCATAATCAAAGCGTTGTAGACGCTGCAATATTCTTTGCATGGTATCAATCTGATATCGAATAAGTTCGCTTTGGCATGGAGTTGCGTATCTATAAGGGGAGGGATTAACATTCTATTCAGTTGATGATACGGTTCAGCCGTTTCCCACTATGCATATTATCACACTGACCACTCGCAGTTATGGGCGTGATTACCTAATCGCTTGCATAAGGTCATCCGATGCGCGCTTTTTTATTCATTGAGTATTTGCATTCATGTTATGATCACGTGATTTCTTCATATAACTGAGATTTGTATATCCGTGCGCCCCTTTTTACACATTGCTATATTTTATGGGTTTTGTTGATTGTTGCACATACTAAGCCGAAGCTTATAATTATTACGAAACATTTTTATGTCAGATATAGTATACCACAATTGGTTATTAAACACATTGTGTATCCATCGAATGCAGGTCAATAAATTGCACTATTTTGTCAGGTCAGCGAGGGTACCATAGGTTAGGCTGTGGAACGCCACCTTTGTATTCTATTGCTTCGCAAAGAATACAAAAATCAGACGTAATACATATTGTATATCAAGATCATCCATAATACCAGCTTGGTTTACAATGCAATACATGGCATACAACTTAAAAACCTTTATGAAGGACTTTGGCAGCATACTGTCGTCGGTTAGGAATATTATAATGTGACTGGAATCCATTTGTTCCCATAATATCTAAAAAACTCGTCCAGATTGTTTTTAACTAATCCATTTTTCATGTTGAGAGGGGGGGTCTAAATATAATGTTGGCATAAGCCATCGTAATCGATTACCTCAGCATTTAGGTCAGACCCTGATCAGGAGTCTCATTTAACCCATTCCTCCATGTGCTATTTTTTAGATCCAACCTCTTTGAAAAAATCTACTGACAATGAGCACAAACTAGAGAAAAGGAACATTTTAGAATTTTGTTGGTCTGACACTATTGTGATAAATAGAGAATTTGCTCCTTTGGAGCAAATGCTCTATTTGTCACAATGGTTTCAAAAAGTGACCTTTACAGAGGCGTAGAAAGGCGTAGTTATGGAGGAAGGTTATTGCAGGCATCATAATCCCATTTTCAAAAATGCTCTCAATTCTGCAGTTATAATTACAGCAGAGAAACGGCTGAGGTTTATATGCGTTTGTGAAGCTTGTGACATCTTGCTTGCTGTAAAAGATCTTCGGAAATCCACGGCTGTCATTGACCTTTTGGCATTGAACTGTGGATGTGTTTTGTATCCCTGCAGCCACCAGACAGCACCGACGTCAACCTGTCAAGATCAATCGCGTTTCATGTGTTGACTACGCTAATTTAGTGGAATACTTAGTTGTTGCAGAATATAATGTATAGTAAAACCCCGCCAATGCGACCACCTAAAAAAGGTATATAATTATGTGGGCAAGATGCATGGGGTAGCTTAATGCAGGACAAATGTAATGCAGGAAGCTTGCATTGGCAGAAACCGTAGAAGCAGACCTTTACAATTCTCATAAGGAAACAGGGTAGAGCCAGATCATATGGCTCCTACAGATGTTGTCTAAACTGGGTGTACTCTGTTTGCAAATGTGTGCAAAAGCGTTTGTATGAGGGACAGGATAAATCAATAACATTTGGTGTCTTTAACCCTTCGCTTGCTTTTCACGTCAATATACCTACCTGTAAATAGTGAAGAACTAGATGAGACAGCTCCTGCAGGAGCTGTCTCATCAGGGTCTGCACTATTTACAAGTTGATTGTGCAACCAGTGCACTCCACAGCAGTGATTGCACAGCGAATTACTTGTACACAGTGAAGATATATGTAATTATACAACAGGACATGGGTAAAGAAGGAGAAATGTATTTTAAAATTCAGCAAGAGAAGGGTTAAAACATTTATTCTCTGCATTAGGCTACCGCTCGCCGCTATGAACAAGACTTACACTGATGTTGCTGGTCGCATTAGATGAATGTTACTGTTTCTATGACGGAGTATTTGATGAATTGTTCAAGTTTAAACAGAACATAAAAGGTAGAGCACATACTATCTGTTTGACATAGTATTGCGTGTAGTATTAAACCACACAACACTAAATGCTTACAAGTCAGTAAGAGTATTGAACATTCGTACATATTACGCGATTCTCAAAATTTACACGATCTGCTATAAGTAAAACCGGATCAGACGGCTTTGTTTGCTTTTGGTATTATATGGGCATGACTCTGTAGGGCCAAACTTTTATAGTCATTATAAACATTAAGTTGATTAATATGCATACATGTATTATTTATTACATGGATTATCACTGAGTAAAGGGGCGTATCATTTTTTATCTCTTTGCATTCTATAGAATATGGTCCGAAACCGTTGTTGGTACCTTGGAGAAAATAACACCAACTTATGATACAAACTGTCAATAAATTGTCCTAATCTGGAAAAAGTCTGAGTGCAAAACTATAGAATAGGTGAGGTAGGAACGCCACACAAAAGCCCACAGCAACCGGAGACTCACAAATAAAGTATGAATGCCCATATCTACTCTATATGAAGATGCCTGCTCATATTTATTCTATATCAAGATGCCTGCTCATATCTACTCTATATAAAGTATGCCTGCTCATATCTGCTCTATACGAAGATACCTGCTCATATCTGCTCTATATGATCAATGTCACAAACATGTATCGCAACACAGTTAAACAAACCTCAATCAAACCACTCTAACAAAGAGATCTGACGACATAACATACACAAACGTAAGACACAAAACACAACAAAATCCTGACTGAAAAGTATTGTATCTGTTGATCTGGATCTTAAGCACTGCGACACAAAATTGGGTAGTTTAGAGTTTAGGGTATTGTGACATTGTACAGGATATTGAACATAAGTCCGTTCGTTAAATAGCTTCTATTACCGAAACAAACAAATGTATGCAAATGTATTGTTTGCTGCATTATAATCATATTTATAAATGGAGTGTATTTATTGACAGTTTGGAAATTTTAATATCATTATCTTGTTCTTTTGGAAACTAATGAACCAGAGATCTGCCACAGTACGTATATTTAGTTGACTTAAAGTTAAAAATACAGACCCGTCATGCATGAGATGTACGACAAACTATCGGAACAATAGACGTTTGCACTGATGCAGCATTACCAAAGAATATTAAAGTTTAAAAGTTTGTTATCGTAAGTTATGCCTTGCCATTGCAAACATCACTTACGGAACGTACCCATTGATACCAATCAATAATACTCAATTAAATATTCAAGTCAATATTTGGTCTGAAGACAAATATGATGAGTTGTAAAGGTGACCCCGTTTGTTGTCGTCAAAAAGGCAGAGGCCAAGGTGAAACATTGTGTCGATCGGGAGGTTTGGATACATGGACCATGTGGCGAGAAACAATAATATTTACAACGCTAAGTTTGTTCAGGTATCCATTATGTATGATGCAATGACTGAGTATGAAGGCCGTATTGGTACAGAAATTCAATAAAACTGTCAGTGCTTTTAAAAACATTGAACAAAGTGTGTTAACAATCTGACATCTAATATCAACATTTTGGGTCATGCGGTAAGATGTTCTAATATATATAATTGTTTACCTTGCTGAAATGTTATAGTGCAAAGTGCTATTACCCCTTTCGGCGCCAAATTTCTAATTGTCGTCTGCAACTCAATATTTGTTATATTATTCTGTGCAATAAGGAAATAAGATACATGAATGCTAATTTCAAAGGATTAAAGAACATATATAGAAATAGAGATTGAGACAAAAAGTGAAGTGCCTGATCAGACGCCGCCTTGAAAAGGCGGCGTGTGATCTGGGGCTGCACTATTTGCCGTGGTGCATTTATGCGACATTGGCGGT
Organism: Azorinus chamasolen; assembly: GCA_963576725.1. Lineage (NCBI taxonomy): Eukaryota > Metazoa > Mollusca > Bivalvia > Cardiida > Solecurtidae > Azorinus > Azorinus chamasolen. The sequence continues at coordinate 40,391,242 of OY755237.1, read as the reverse complement.
GAATGGGTTAAAATGAATTGACGCCCAGCATATGTTTGATCGTTAAAAAGTTCTTATGTTGCATATACGATATGTGATGATGATATAGTTTAAAAAACAAACTGAGCAAAAATAAATGCGACAGCTAACGCCACAAGAATATCGTCTTCATTAGGAAAGGAAACTAAATGGATTTATTATTCTACAACAATATAACTGCAATAAATAGACAGAGAGCATTCTGAAATAAAATAATAACCCCTTATAGGGGGGGGGGGTGATAAATCATTTGAATGCAGTCGAATCGGTCTTAACCTGTCCTAATCGGCCATCAAATATACGTCTAATTATGGGTATGTAAGGCAGGTGGTAGCTTAATGCGGGTTCAAAATAATGCAGAAAATTCCTATTGGAGCTTTCTGCATTAAATTTGCTCTACAATAAGCAAGCGCCCTTGTCTTATATTCAATAAATGAATGAGTTCATTTAAGACATGTTCTACGGTATACAATTACATATCTTGATCTGAATTCCTCCGGCAAATTAAATAATTCATACAACAGCAAGCTTGCTAATCATGTTATTGATTATCGACTGAAAAAATACATTATATCTGTCACATTACAGTGATTTAAATATCTCATCTGAAATCGTAACAAGTACTACAGGATTTACGGCATTGAGTGTTCATCTCAGTTTCATGAGCATAACGGTCGTCCGATATGATTCTCCATGTTCAGTGATGTTTTGATTGTCTGGATACTATAAATACATGTCCAATTAAGTTCCTTTTTATGTAGATCATAACTGAGACTTTAACCTTATGATATTAGACTCAATGACTGTGTGTTTTGTATGAAGTGTTTCCTGCAAGACACATACATTTACTTTTATCAATCGTTAGTCGATCTTGCCAATTTAACGACTGAGGGTGGAGCCACAGTAATATGTTGGGCAGTTTAAATGTTATTAGATTATGAATCGTACATTAACAAATCGTGTCCAAATCAGAAAACCGGAAATTAGGTGTTGACGTTTTGTCTTTTCGACTTTTTTTTAAATTATGACGTTGAATAGAAAACTTCGCAACCAATCGAAACAAAGTGAGAAAAATAGTCAAACACACAGAGTGCCACACACAAAAGGGCACACCACCTAAACACCATCAAACAGAAACAGCACAGCTACCAGGCAAAATGAAGAAACGCACACAGAGACACAAAACTTGTACCATCTAAAAACAAAGTAGATTATGGGATGAAAGCAGGCTTACCTGCTCGAAACGGCCAGTATCCAACATTGCTACTCGGGGCTTAAACCAGGTTGCTGGGCACCTAAAGTTCATCTCCACTTCACCCAAACCAAAAAGTAAAACTTCCCATTTAGACAACTCCTTAACACGAATAACGACGAGAAGGCGACGTAATATTTAAATTAACCGTAAAATGTCACGTGACTATGTACATGTATACCCCAACTCTTACTACGCCTACATTATAATGGAACCCAACTAAATACAAAAGGGAGTCCTTAAGATATAACTTTATATTGTAAAGAAATAGAAAGCACATCGATAACATTTACTCTACTGGATGACCGGTCAGAGGACAGAGCAAGTGCGCAGGAATCATTTTGGGGTTTTGACGTATCAGCATAGAACAAAACGTGTGTGTATGACTAAGATGTGATATCTAACATGCAGCATTGTTATGTAAACACGTTGAATGGTAAAGCAGCAAAATTTCTTAGATCTAAATTTGTTCTCAAATTCGTTGTTCAAAATGACGTCTATTTAAATAAAAATGTACTTTAAAATTTGTGGCGTGAGTAGTGTTGCACTTTTAATTAATACTCATGAACAGACTCAATAAAACCAAGCCTACAATTTTCTTTCTCTTTTGACATTGCTACTTTTGTTTTCGGCGGATCACACACTTTCAGAATTAATGGCGGATGAGTTAGATAAATGCACTTTCCATTGCTCTCTTCTACTTACATGCCCCCAACCAACAACCAAACTCGGGACAGGACAGGAATTAAGAGGCTTTCGATCACGTTTATTATATCTCAGCTCTCACTGCTGCTGTTATACTTAATCGGCATGAAACGAGCCCTGCAATCTGCAGTGCCGCAGTCTTGTAATGCTGTAAATGTCCAGCCCCAGTACTTTCAATAAGCCTCAGTTGTTACTTGTCGGGGCCATTTTGTGTGGGATTTTATTATTATTTTTATTCTTGGATGGGGGAATAGGTATCCATCTCAGAAATAACTAAACGGAAATATGTATGATGACAGTTATCCCATGCACTGCGAATGTAGTTGATGTTGCTAGTCGAAAGCACCTTCCTGGCGCACTTTTCAATAATAATGATGCCCTATTTAGTGTCACAGCCCATAAACCGAGTAACATATTGCATTTCATGCAGGTGTTATATTTTAATACGGAATCATACTGCGATATCCGATGGTGCAAATAATACCAATTACCTTAACACGCAAACCAGAAATGGTCACATTGCAAGGAGAATAACGGCAAATGACCGGGATGTTGTATTTTCGCATGTCATTTTATAGCATATTTGTAAATGAACTTGATTAAATTGCAAATGACTTGATTTGATTTTCCCATTGGCGCCTCTACAAAAGGACATAGGCAAACAGTATAGACCCAAATCAGAGGACTCATGAAGGATCAGCTCTTTTTGCTAAACCCATTAATGCTAATGGCCTCGTCCAGCAAATAGTTTGCTTGCTGTGCACCCTCCAAATGACAAATAGATGGGTCCAAAGATAAGATCTGGGCGAGTGGTCCTTAACATAGGAATTAATGGGTTAACAACGGAAAAGGTACAGAGTAATTCAGTTCTAGGGTAATGTATCATTCTGTGTCGAAACATTGTTCTACGCGCCGCGTATGTATCCCTTCAAATCTCTTATCAAGTTAACTGTCTTTCCTTAACAAGACAGCTTTGAAAACGTTCCTATTAACTCGTTCTCTCCTAGGCTATTTTTGATCCAACCTTTTTAAATTAATCTACCGAAAAGGAGCATTAATTAAAAAAAAACGGAAATTTTAAGACTTTGTAGTTTGAAACCATTGTGATAAATAAAGCATTTGCTCCTGTAGGAGCAAATTCCCTATTTGTCACAATGGTTTCAAAATGTGAATAGAGGCGCAAAAATGCGTCACTAGGGGGTAATGTGTTAACACAATTCAATGCTAGCGTTGTCGTCTGCTAGATCCAATTTCGTCAGTTTTAGGCTAGATGTTTGTTCAGTTTCTTTATAAACATAGTGTTAACCCTTTCACGGCCAATGTCGCCGAAATGCACTACGACAAATAGTGCAGTCCCAGATCAGAAGCCGCCTTTGAAAGGCGGCGTCTGATCAGGGACTTAACTTTTTGTCCAAAACTCTATTTCTATATAATTATGTGCATTATTCCTTTGAAATTTGCATATATTTATCTCATTTTCTTATTTTACCGAATGATTTAACAGAATTGGTTTGCAGACGACAATTAGAAATTTGACGCCGAAAGAGTCTCGGCGTCTTATCTACATGTAGGTCCAAACGTGTTTGCGTATGATTTCGCACACCTTTCTTCGTGGCACTGAAGGGGTAATACCTCAGGCAATTTGTTAATATTCTTGTTCAGCGTGAATTCATGATTACAATCATTTGTTGAATTGCACCATGATCTAACATCTTAAAATTGGAAATTGACTTGTTTCACGCCACTGCCTCATAACTATCGTAGTTAGTGTAATTGCGCGCTGTTTCCCTGTTTCTTCAGCTACGGTCTTTCAAGTGGAACTCAAGTTGTCAGATATGTCTCGTTTCTATTCAAACAAAATACTATCGTTTATTATTAGTTAACAATGCTTGACATAATGACAAATAACAATATTTTCATGCGCCAAATAATTTGGGCCTTATGTGTTGACATTGCTTCTATCTCTATGGAAGACATAGAGATGGATGAAAAGGGAGGAGTTAGAAATAATTTATAACGACGCGATTAGCATTGAAGATGCATCAGATTGCTTAAATACTCTAATAATTATCTGATTATGGAATAAATATCATCAAAATTGGGTTATTTTGAATGCATGTAAGGTTTGGTTACTCCTGGAAAAAACATATATATATGAACAATATAAAATGCGAAAATGATTATTTCTATACAAATAAGAGGAAGTCAGCCATGATATACACACTGTATCGCCCGATAGTTCGATATATACTAACCACTTACGTTGTGAATATCTAGACAACACTCAATGACGTCATAACTATTCCCTCCTAGTGACGCGTTTTTGGTGCCTCTGTAAAAGTCAAATGTAGAGACCATTGTGATAAATAGAGCATTTGCTCTATAGGAGCAAACGCTCTATTTATCACAATGGTTTCAAAACTACACACTTCTATTGTTTTCCTTTTCTCTAGATAATGCCCCTTTTCAGTAGATTGGATCAAAGAGGCTGGATCTAAAGGGAATTCATTAACTGAAGATTTATATTGGCCAATGAACAAAGGACTGTTTGCCTTGACAGAAACTATAGAATCAGTTCTATATTAGTTCATTAACCACAGACAAACACAGAAGATTCTGATTAGATTACTGCTGCAAGGGTCAGTTGATTTGGATATATCCCGATTATAAAGACATGAAGGGATGTTCCTGTCAGATAAATGTTTAATCATTTCATTTGGCAAGAATGCCATTTAATTGCTCATCAGAGAGACTGATATACGAAAGGTGTGAATGGTTTAAAGTAGTATCACAAAACAGAATTGGTATTGCTTTTATACATTTTAGATGTTGTACATGTGTGTACAAGTAATTCAGTCTAAATACATGTAACAACACAAACATATCAAACAGAATAAAAAACAGCAACGTGCAGCATAAGTTATAACCACCGGCATCACGTATAACATTTAATATCATCTTAAATCTTGCTGCAACACGTTGAACAATAGGTTGTAACCAAATAAAAAGTGGAAATTACTATACGCTTAGATTGCGTGGCGCGACCTAAGTTGCATTTGCAAAACTGCAAACAAATTAGACCCAGATGAGACTCGGCGTCTCATCAGGATTCAAGCTGTTTGATACTTGGTCACTAGCTTCTCAAAATCTTGAACGAATCTGAAGTAAGTGAAAACTGTGACAGATCGGAGTTGAAGAATTCCTCAGAATTGTTTCATAACACGATATGTACTAATTTTCAAAAGGCGTTGCTTACGTTTTCATTTTTAACCGTTGTCGTTGATAAATATCGACGGAACATACTCATTGTGTTGTAGTAGATAATATAAGACAGGAGAGTTGTTGAACATTTGTTACGTTTTAAATCTATGTAGTAACATATCCTTTGATATACAGAAAAAAAGTGATAATATAGTGTGTATATTGTGTATTTTCTGGTCATATTTGCTGTAACGTCGAAACATTGTATTTTTCCCCATCTAGTCAAGATGCAGCTATGCCAGATTGTACATTCATACATGTAGCATGTATATTGCGCAATACCAAGTTGATCGTTACTTCTGAATCCTGTACAGATGCCCTTTCGCGCATTTGTAAACAAAGTAGACATAGATCAGATTGTCCCACAGGGTTTGCTCTGTTTGATTATGGGTGTACATGTATATAAATTCGGTTTTAAAGTTTCTGCCCACGTCAAACATTATACGCACTTAGCCAATAATACTGTTTATAATATGCTCATAAACATGATGTTATTGTTTCTTCAAATCGATTAGAGTACATGGGCGGTGTGTATATGGAATAGTTTCATTGGGTATTTTATTTGACACACTTTGCATGTTCCGCTATATGTCCAGTAGTCAATCCAAACGATGGAAGACGGGACAGGCATGATGCGAAGTGGGCGGTACCCGTGTGGTAAGACGTTAGGGTATTTATATATATGCAATGATAACGATTACTGATATAAACGAAAGAAAATAACAGCCGTTTAGCTTTCGACCTGGGCATTACCTACATACATTGTCTGTGTGATGTTCGCTTGATGCCCTATGACTCACACAGTGGTTACAGTATATAAACAACTCTAATCTGAAATTATAGTAGGGGAGGTTTATATACTGTTAGGCGGGTGACTGCTCAATGCAGGGTGACAGCCATGCAGAAGGTTACTAGAGAAGCGTTCTGTGCGACTTTCGCCGTGCATGAAGCTACCACCTGTCCCCAAGACTGATGTTTATAGTAAATTGAATTTCCGATTTAGAGGGGGTTAAGCGTATTGCGATTGCATTCAGTGCATACTTTGATTGCAATTGAAATATTTGAAGTTCTTGAATACATAAAACACATAGTTTTCATTCCACTCTACCATGTTATTTTATAGTGATTCACATGTATGGCATTTAGGATTATTCAAGATGTGAAAAGAATATGTGTGAATGTGTTCGTGTTAGGAACAAAAGTGATATAATGACGGAGTTATTCGAAATGCGAATTATCGTGTATTACATTTAAAGCTGTTCATAACTTTGAATGCACTTTCATTTGCAAACAGGGTAGATCCAGATCAGAGGTGTAATAGTGAATCCCTCTTATTAAGGTCTGTACTCTACGCCATTCAAAATCCACTCACAAATTTACCCTTGCATATTGTGTGGCCTATGCAAATAAACGATTCCGTTCGAAACATTCTGCGTTGAAAGCGTTACGATACACAGGCTTTAGACATATTTTAGTATTATAATATTCTAATTGTGAATACGTGTTCAGCAATGACTTACTTGACAAATATCTTTGTGGTTATAACCCTGTCACATTTGGCATGATGACTATGACTCCAGCGCCAAATTCATATTAGTTTTAGATTGATCTTTGTAAGATGCTTCATCGATTCTGTCAAGAAATAAATGATCACTGACTTTTGCCAGAACATTTCCCGACTTTTTTGACTTGTCTCACGACCCTCCGTCTGATTCCATTTGATAAGAATAATTTTGTATTTTGCCGGTATTAGAAGAATTGTCGCAACAAGGGGGTATCGACGCACGTCGTTTCAGTCGGTTGCCCGTGGACCTGTCACATTGTCTGATATGATATGCCTCTGGCCACCGACTTTCTGTTAGATTTTATGACAAAATCGTTTTCTAGCATGTTAATATTAAATATATAGTTGCAGAGCTCCAGATAATATGTATACATTTAACCACTTTCAAGAATAACTCATTTATCCACCAAATATCTAAAGAGTGGTCAGAGTCTTGCTTTTGGTATTAGGATACGCACCTTTATCTGTAACTCCGTATTTGTATCTAATGTGAAGTCTGCGAGTGTGTGACTAATGGGGATGCGACTCTCCATATGTTTTATTGTGTAACAAATGTACTAGAAACTGACGATGAAGATGATCACTGGTTGTATATTTCACACGTGTGTTCCATGGAACGTATGAGAGTACATAACCTCCTGTGTTCTGTGTATTTCGCGCTAAAGGAGAAATTTCTGCCGGATTTCAACTGAGCAATAACAATAACATACGATATGTTGCCGTTGCAGTCACTGTATATGCGAACTATATACAGTTGAACTTCGATATCTCGAACTCGGATAACTCGAATATCGGGATAACTCGAAGAAAAGATTTCAGTCCTTAAAAACCGGCCTTTAAGTAACAAAAAAGAAATGCTCTAAAATGTACAACTTCGCACATCTAGAAACACGTGAAACAACTTAATGCAGGTCTAAAGTAATGCTGAAAGCTCCTGGAGCCAGGAGCTTTCAGCATTACTTTAGACCTGTATTAAGCTGTGAACTTAAAAAAATATCCAGATCAAAAATCGGATATCTCGAACTTCTGTTATCTCGAACTAATCTGTGTGATCCCTTGAAGTTCGAGATATCGAAGTTCAGCTGTAATTCCATACGCAAGAACACACCCATCCAGTTCTATATAGGTATCGACCACATGGATATTGTGGAGGCAACATCGGTATAGCTTGCATTTTGTATTAAATTGTGTTACCATGAAGAAGATCTTCCATATACTTTTTCATTTTAGTTACAACAATTATAATGCCTGAATTCGTTCAAATATTTTCTTTGTGTTTATATGTCACGACCACGACCAGCTTGTAATGATTTGGATCATAACATAATATGCATGTAATGTAAGAGCACATCGGTATAGCTTGCATTTTGTATTAAATTGTATTACCCTGAAGAAGATCTTCCACATACTTTGTTCATTTTAGTTACAACAATTCTAATGCCTGAATTCGTTCAAATATTTTCTTTGTGTTTATATGTCACGACCACGACCAGCTTGTAATGATTTGGATCATAACATAATATGCATGTAATGTAAGAGCACATCGGTATAGCTTGCATTTTGTATTAAATTGTGTTACCCTGAAGAAGATCTTCCACATACTTTGTTCATTTTAGTTACAACAATTCTAATGCCTGAATTCGTTCAAATCTTTTCTTTGTGTTTATATGTCACGACCACGACCAGCTTGTAATGATTTGGATCATAACATAATATGCATGTAATGTAAGAGCACATTGTACCTAGTACCCATGTCGGTATTATTTATGTCGTTTTCCCCTCACATAGTAGTAAGACGAACATGTCTTAGCTTGTGAGTTTGGCACTAAATTTCAAATCACAAAAACGCCTGTATGTTTTTTCCAATGTTGTCCTTAATCCTTTTCCCTGATTTAAATCCCTATTCATAGGCCAAGATCAGAGGCCCCTGTAAGAGCCGTCTGATCAGGGAGTGCTCAAGTTGGTCTAAATCTATTTTTCTTTTTACCAGTCAAATGTGCACTTAGAACAAAATACCTAATACAAATATGATGAATGCCATTATTTCTTGCATGAATATGCAAAAGGGAAAGGGTCAACCTATATCCCTATGCAAAAACATAACGACAATGGCTGTCTGGCTATATGACGGTGTATATGATTAAGTCGTCTTAAGTTACTCTAAATACAGGGTATCCAAATAATAGCGATACGTAGTACAATACATTTTCTGAACAACAGTGATATGTAGTACAGTCAGTCATCGATCAGCCAAACAACAATACATACGCAGTACAGTCAGACCTCGATTAGGCAAGCAACAGTGATACGTAGTAATAGTCAGACCTCGATCAGCCAAACAACAGTTATACGTAATACGGTCAGATCTCAATTATCCCAACAACAGTGATACGTGATACAGTCAGACCTCGATCAGCCAAACAACAGTGATACGTAGTACAGTCAAACCTAGATTAGCAAAACAACAGTGATACATAATACAGTCAGACCTCGATCAGCCAAACAGCAGTGATACGTAGAACAGTTAGACCTCGATCAGCCAAACAACACTGATACGTATTACAGTCAAACCTAGATTAGCAAAACAACAGTGATACATAATACAGTCAGACCTCGATCAGCCAAACAGCAGTGATACGTAGAACAGTTACACATCGATCAGCCAAACAACAGTGATACGTAGTACAGTCAGACATCGATCAACCAAACAGTAGTACAAGAAGTAGTCGATCTTTAAGACACATGACAGCTTATTGCACAGAGTGAAGATCACGCAGAGAGGTATTGGGAGCTTTCTGCAAGACTGCCAACCTGCCTTAAGCAGCAAACTATATAAGTGGTTCAACAACTTCTGTACTAAAGTATCGTGGTGTTGCTGTAGATGACATGAACACATCATTAGTGGGCTCGCTACAAGCCTCTGTAAATAGCTGGGTAGGTCAACTTATCAGGTGCAAAAGAATATAAGTGTTCTCCACGGTAATAATTCGTTTGTCTTTAACTACGTCATTTAAAATCCATTTGGCATCAAGAACATTATTTCATTTAACAACTAACAGTGCATTCATATCAGAAAAACATACACAGATACATATCTGTATAATCAGCAAAGAAATTAATATGATTTACATTGCTGTTATCGAATGTTCATATCTTAACGTTTGCTGCACCCAGGCGCATGATGGGTTAGCTTTACTTAACCCAACTGTGAACAGGTATCTCGACATGCATCGGAAATATCACATAACGCTATCAACTGTTGATAGTCTATCTAAACCATATTATACTTAAGCCTTTACCCGGTAGGCTATTTTTAGATACAATCTTTTTGAATAAATCTACCGAAAAGGAGCATTAACTAGAGAAAATGAAAATTTTAGAATTTTGTAGTTTGAAACCATTGTGATAAATAGAGCATTTGCTCCTATATGAACAAATGCTCTATTTATCACAACGGTTTCACAAAGTGACTTTTACAGAGTAGACGAAAGTCGTCAATAGGAGGGAATGTGTTAAAAGTTATGTGTCTTGGGCATTAATTAGTTAAGCGGTATGTACATGTAGTTGCTGTTGTACGTCTACACACGAAGTTGAGAAAGTGAAATGCTGTAAACGATGACCAGTGGGGCTCCTTTATATAGAATCCTTAGACTTTGAAAATAGTGTAGAACTAGATCAGTTTGCATAGTGGCGTGTAATCAAGTTATGCACTGTTTCTAGCCTCTTATGATAGCTTAATAAGCACGCTATTATGCGTTTCATTCACACACACACAGAAATGTGTAACCTATTCTGGAGCTTTCGTCCACGTATTGTGGACTTCGTAAGCAGACTGAATGAATGATTTCTAGAAAACATAAAGTCTATCGACGAAGTCTACAAGACGCGGACGAAACCTTTCAAAATTCGTTATATGTAATTGTAAACTTTAGCTCTTTATTATTTTGATACAACCACGCGAATGAATTTCCATCGGAATTATAATATCTACATTAAGCTGATTTGTGTAACTAACAGTAAAGAACCGGACCAGGTGCCGCGTTTTTACGTGACGACGGATATGGTTCAACACTGTTTGCAAAGCCTAATATGGTTGGTTTTCGTAGGAATATTGTTAATTTATTGATCATGAGTAATTAAGTTAGAAACAAAACTAGAAACACTTCAAAGCTGGTAATCGTACTGGAATGGGCATCGACTTTGGAATCAGGAGGTCGCGTCTTCGATTCCTACAATCGGCCTTAAAAGTCGTTAAAAGTGGAGGTAGAGGCGCTCGTTGCTAACGCTTGGCAGTATGGTGTAAGTCGTACGCTTTATGGCTGGTCAACATGATTGTGTGGCTGCAGTATCATTGTATGTGTCCACGACATACTATCAGAGTATGACAGCAATATGTCTCAAAATTACTGAAACACTGTGGATAGGATATTAAACCCAAAATACATAAAACAGCAACAGATAAACGTGCGTGCTAAAGTACTAAAACCATAATTTCTCCACCAAACCCAATGTTGTGATCACTCTGTAGAATCGTCGATTCTAAGGAGTGGTTACAACATAAGGTTTGGTGGGGAAAATATTCTTGAAACTGGTTTACTCTAAGCATCTTATATGGGCCTCTGATATAATTATGACCGGTTTTGCATTTTCCGACAAATGCACAGAGCTACAGATAACGATAAGTACCAAAATACTACAATCGTCATTACTCCACCAAACCCGATGCTGTGACCACTCTTTAGAATCGTCTCTTCGAGATGATTCTAAAGAGTAGTCACAGTATAGGGTTTGGTGGAGAAATAAAGGAACTATTGTTAAAAATATTTAAATTAACGCATCTTATCTGGAGCTCTGAAATTATTATACATGTAGCCTACAAAGTACTTTTGCAGTAGGTAGATACTATATTGTAGGTAGTGGATTTAATATTATAACAAAAACTGTGGAAGGTAGACTTTATCCGTATGTATTGCACACACGTTTCGTATAGTTTTATCTGTCCCTGTGCATCCATTGGTACCAGTACATTTGACGATTTATAGTTGAGACGAGCTTTAATATTATAAGTATTTGACCCTTTACTTGTTGCATATTCATGTCAAAAAATTATAACATCATGGATATGTGTAGCTGATTTTTGATAATGACATATGTACACAAAATATTTTGGCTTTGGTAAAAACTGTAGAGGCAGATATGTTATAATTGCATAAGCAGGCAGAGCATACCCTGATCAGACGGCTCCTAGAGGATGCATATGATCTAGGTCTATTCTGCTTGCAAAAGCGTGAACAGACTATTATATGAAGGTGTGGGTTAAAATAAAAAAAAGCACACACACGGTCATAACATATTTATCGTATTCTCTTCAACAGGCATTTCATTATATTATCATTCTGTTTGATGGAAATAGCATTTCTAAACAGACTGCGATTTCCTCTAAACCAAGACACCGTTTTACATATTAAAGTAATTATATAATGGCTTCATTGTTATTACTAGTTTCATCATCGTAAAAGCACATTTTCATTTTTTTTCATATACATATCTCTTGAAACGCGTCATTAAAGTGTACTTCGCCAAACGTAATTGGCTAATATACTTAAGAGAAATGCCGATGAGGAATTGAAGAGATAGTAACACAGATCGTTTGTTGCAAGTGTATGTGAATCTAAAGAAGAACTTTAAAGTGTTTCTTGTGATAGTTTAACCTAATGCAATATTTTACTGTTGTTTTATGCATTTGTTATCGCCTTCGTCAAGATACAACTATATAACTTGTTAGAAGAATAACGTGTATGTAATTGTTAACCCATTACACAGTTTGTTAACCAATTGCACAGCTATCCATTGTGTACTGCCATATTATGAAAGAAGGGAAACGTCAGATATTAACCCATTTGCCCCAAGTGGATTCTTCCATGCTTATATATTGGATAAGTCCATTTTTACCTAAGGAATGTCTGATCTAATTTTTCATTTTTGTTTTGTTTTATATTGACTTTCCTATCAGCAAACAGTGTAGACTCTGATCAGACGCCGCATTATAGTCTACACTGTTTGCTTAAGTCCAATATATGGGATCGTGGGAGCAAATGGGTCAAGCAAACATGATAGATATAGCTTATTAGAAATAATTATAATGAATACTAGTTAACTTAATGGTTTATAATGGCTTATTACCAGTGTAAGTATTGACCATGATAGAAACGGTGACATCAGATATATATTTATACATACAAACATCAGGCCTGGAAAAGGCATCTTACACGTGGTTTGTCTGATTAGCATTTACTCGACTTGCTCATGGATGAATGCGTAAATGAATGCGCCTATAATAGATTAAGTATAAACACATCGCCGTACCATCATTCTATTCCCACCTGCCTAATAGTTTAATATGACGAGTATAACAAACACATATGAAATTCGTTGTTAGTCTAAAACCATTTGAACTAGAATTAAAAGTCGTACTGTGTCACAATGCCATGTTGCCAGCATGCTTGTGTTGAGAGCGTTTCTGTGTAACTTGATAAAGATGGTTCCAAAGCAGATACATGGGTGCGTTATAAAGTTAAGCCATAGGAAATCTATGTCTAAGGCACGGACTCATATGCATTTACATAAAAAATGGCAGTACACACACCAAACGATAAAATAAAAAATTTAGCCGTTACAAAAGGAGCTTTGTTTTGGACCAGTAACACCCTCTGCTCCCTAAACAAACATATTAATCTACATCTCAACCATGTAGGCTGTATACGTAGGTGGAATGAAGAACATAAGACGCATATGAAACTTTTGCAAATTGAATTCAGGTTGTTGAAACATAACCTGTTATTACAGGTGTAATTAGCCTACGGCGATATATAAATATGTTACCTACATTTATATGAGAAACATTCATTGGGAAATTACAACCGTGGAACAATAACAAGTAAGTAGATTTATTGCAATAAAAATGCGACTTAAGTAGTATCCAGATATAATTCAGTTGAACTTAACCTGGGGGCAACACTTGAAAAACCCAGTCAATGCCAACCAATCATTTGGTTTGAACTCTACTAAATATTTTACCGTCACGTGGTCAATGGTGTTATTGCCAGCTTGGGTTCTATTCTGTTATTACAAATTACGACACATTGAAATATAAAAAGGAAAATACAACACTGCCAATAGGAATGATGTTCTCTGTTATATTACAAAGAATCACGATGATAGTTTAACTGCATGTCTACGTTTCCAAAACTTTCCATACCGTTACGGGTGACCGAATGCGTCTTGTCTCCTGGATTCTGGCCAGTAAAGAGGACGTTCCAGTATGTGATACTTGTGCCTGTTATTAACAAACGATGATGAAACGATTATGTTTGATAAACGAATGATCAGTTAAATGTGTTACTTCCATGTTCGATACTTGTATGCTTTTCAGAAACTATACGCAACAAAAATATTTACGGGTCAGTGGTACTTATCCCATTTATGCAATGACCCTACACCTTTGGCATCCTGTATTTTCTATAAACAAAAATGAATTTCGACATTATTTACCGGAAGTATTGCCAGAGTTCCAACCTACAGATTCCAGTGAGATTGAGTTATGCCAATGTCATATAGGCATCCATGGAATGGAAATACGTAATCTGTGAATTTCTGAAATTCTCTAAAAATTCAATTTTATTTTACTCTTATCTGGAATACCAATACACATGTCTTTGGTATGTCAGACAATTTGGTAAACCTTTCCATGTTCCATTTTCCAATATTGATTTGATTTCCGATGTCCAGAGCAAGGAAAGCCCCTGTTGAAATTATGTATGTTTTGGTGAAAACATCGTTTTACATTATTCCTCCACGGAGGTGCATATGACTCACGCAGGTATAATTTTTATCTGTACTCGTTAATGGGCCCTCTAACAACAATTCCTGTAAAATCTATTGAGATCAAGTGACATTTGTGAAAAATACGAACTACCAAATTTGAGTAGTGAACACATTGAGACCTATGGGAAACTTACCAGTGACCCTTAAATACGTTTGCTGAGTATATTTAACGAGGGTCAGACCATATGATTTTGATGACTCGAGTTGCTCATTGTCTCACCTGGATCCAAACCTTTTTCAAATCCAGTCCATTTGTGATTTGCATATGGTCATTCAATGTATTGCACACATATTCGTCGCATTTATCACTTACAACGCTGAATTTTCAAGTGGACTATTCCCAAATTCAAACAAGTCCAGCGTATGGTGAATATGTAGGGATGTTTCTAAAGAACACTGTTATATGACACACGGGGAAGATCCTGATGAGAGAGAGAGGGGGCCTCTAGGAGCATTGTCATCTTGCTATAGCTACACTGTTTGCAAATGACATTAGTGACTCGTGTTCCACACTGTAAGGGTTAAATTAATCCGTTAAATGTAACGTGATTTGCAGTTGCACAGAAATTAAATCCACACGATACGCAGAGTAGCGCGGCTTCGTACCAGTGTCCAAGCTGTCTGACACTCTGTAAGTAGTTCTCAACAGCTTAACGAGTCAGACGTCGTCACAAATGCATCAGATCCAAATTTGAGCGGACACTCTTTTTCTCGTAAGATAAAGCAAGCGATTGGTAAGAATCAGACGGCATGTTAACCCTTCGCTTGCTGAATTTTAAAATACATTTCTAATACATTTTTAAAATATATCTTCACTGTGTTTAACTATTGCGCTGTGCAATCACTGCCGTGGAGTGCACTGGTTGCACTATCAATTTGTAAATAGTGCAGACCCTGATGAGACAGCTCCTGCAGGAGCTGTCTCATCTGGGTCTTCACTATTTACAGGTATATTGACGCGAACAGCAAGCGAACGGTTAATCGCCTAATCAATAGATAACTAAAGCCTACATACAAATACCACTTCATGAATTAAAATATGTTTCACTGGGTACCAATCTTTAAATTGCAACCCATACCATGCAATATGACTTGAATATCCTTTCATTCTTCCAATATCACTCATATGGTATTCTGGCAGACAGTTATTACAATAAAATAATTGTGCTGTCTAGTGAAGTCTGGAAGTAGATCGATCACGATGTTTCTAGTCATAGCATACTTACGTAACAATGTTCTTTACCGAAGCCCATTGCATGTAGAACGCTCAAAAACGAAGTTGGAAATATTAATGCTGCATAATATTCTTACTATAGAGAGTTTCGTGAGTGTCCGAGAAGACACTATCAGATATTATCATCACCGCTTTTCCTATTACAATTGCTTGGAGACGACAAGTCAATACTTACAGTTCGACAGCAGAGATTTGTTAGATCTCGAGAAGTTGTTTGAATGCAGGCATATTGACGAAAGCACGCAATATCGTCATATCACATTATTGATTCAGCCAGTTTTTATAATATGATAAAGACTAAACTGATATTCAGAGTTTTAAACAGCTTGCGATCTCTATTAAAATCGACGCTATGCTCTGATAGGTTCCTATACATGAATATTACGCGTTGTATCTGACGTATTTTAACCCTTTCACCGCCAATGTCGCAAAAATGAACCACGACAAATAGTGCAGTCCCAGATCAGACGCCGCCTTTTTAAGGCGGCGTCTGATCAGGGACTTCACGTTTTGTCTCAATCTCTAGTTCTAGATATGTGTTTTATTCCTTTGACTTCTGTATTTATTTATTACATTCACTTATTTTACCGATTTATTTAGCAACATTGGATTGCACACGACAATTAGAAATTTGGCACCGAAAGGGTTATATTTTCAAAACGGATGTTAATGTAACACTTGCTTTGCATCAATACACATTTGAAATAATTTGTAAACCAAATAAAACAATACCATCCCAATTCGGCTGCGACATTCACATTGACCGATATCAATCCTTCAGCTATTACGCTTACGTACGCGTGCATGCGTGTACAGTGTACAGTAGAACCTGTCTTAACCCATTCCCTCATATTGACGACTTTTGACGACTCTGTAAAAGTCACTTTGTGAAACCATTGTGATAAATAGAGCATTTGCTCCTATATGAGCAAATGCTCTATTTATCACAATGGTTTCAAACTATAAAATTCTAAAATTTTCCTTTTCTCTAATTAATGCTCCTTTTCGGTAGATTAATTCAAAGAGGTTGTATCTAACATAGCCTATGAGGTAATGGGTTAAGCGACCATATATTGAGTTGACACAGGAATTTTAAACACCAGATGCTTGCTTAATACAATGCCAAAGTAATGTAAAAATTCCTTATAGGAACGTTTTGCATTACGTTTGACCTCTCTTAAACTACCACCTGCCTTACATACCTATAATTGACCTCGTTTTTACGATCGCTTAAGACAGGTTTTACTGTACAGTCGATTTTCGTGAACATATTCTGTTTGTACAGAGTAAATTCGAACTGCTCAAGACTATCCCAAACTTCTTAAGTCGCCTACTCATAATGCTCGAATAAATAGTTTAATCATCACTAACTCGTACTACTGAAAACCGCCGTTTCGAACTACACAATTCACTAAATCGTACTACTGAAATCGCCAAATGTGTTCCACTTATAGCTTAAAAAGTGCCAGTCATTGTTCTGTCTTAGATTTGTCGGGCTACGAGTAGTACAGTCGTAAGTGACTAGGCTGGCGGGGTGAAAGTGGTCTATCAGAATTTGAAGAGCTGTTTTAAGCAATGCTTTCGCAAAAATGTTTGTCTGTTAGTGGCTAATATGTTAAAACGCAAAACACAGAATGACGTTTTTAATAGGGTCGCTACCATTCTATATATATTTAGCCGGGATATAGAAATTTTAAACTCCTTTTGTGGCAGCACCAGGACTTGTTTACACGTTATCAGTGTAATGTGTCAGAAATGAATACACTTCAAACATATCCCGCTATCTGCGACTTGACTCGTATTTTCATGACTTGAATCATACAGTTTAACCACGATATCTCGAACTTCAAGGGACTATACAAATTAGTTCGAGATCTACAATTTAGTTCTAATCTGGCTAATTTCTCAAATTTACAGTTTAATGCAGGTCTAAAGTAATACTGAACGCTCCTACAGGAGCTTTCAGCATTACTTTCTACCTGCATTAAACTGTCACATGTGTTTTCTAGATATGTGTAGTGTATAGCGCTCTTTCACACCGGATATGTGCGTTCAAAAGCGCTTCACATGGATGAACTCACTAACCGGAACGAACCGCATGATTATCTTTCCAGGCAACGAAAGATATACAATAGATATACAATATATATGAAATCACTAGCCAGAAGGAACCACATAATTGTCTATCCGGTCAATGAAAGATATGTTAACAGATATAGAATAGATATGAAATCACTAACCGGGAGGATTCGCATAAACTGTATTAACAAACTTGATACAGACAAGTTGACTGAAAGCCATGCTTATCAGTATCATAAATTAGAATAATCTGTATTAACAAACTTGATACAGACAAGTTGACTGAAAGCCATGCTCATCAATATCATAAATTAGAATAAACGAGCTGACTGAAAATCATTCAATTTATTTGACTATTAGGTCAACTGTTAGTTTAATAAGTTGGCTGAAAGTCATTCCTATCCTGAACTTAGTTGCCACTGTACATGACTATTGGTCCATGTATATATCAACTTTTAAGCAAATCCTTCACAGTGACATATGTTTTAAAAACCAGGAGAAATCAAAATGAGTTAGTGTGTATGAATCATACACCAGGACATCCATTTGTTTCTTAGTCTCAGGGGAAACTGTACTAGTTTGAAGAACAATGTGAGCGATAATGTCGGATTGCATTCTCTTAACCTGTGCCGCATCTAGCAGTTCGAAAATTGTTTTATCGTAGGCTTTAGGTAAGCATTTAGAACATTGTTTAGAAGTATTGTTTTTGTACTAAGAATCCATATAAGCAAATATTAAGATAAAAACAAATTTAATGTAAAAAGGAATATATCTTAGTTCAATAAGTGTTCTCCTAGGTAAGGAATTTTAAAGAAAAACACTTGTCAGATGTATATTCAGAGATTTACTTACAAGATACAAGAATCTTTATTTAGAGTCGGTTATGTAGAACATAATAACATTAGCTTTATAGCTATTCTCCGACAAAGAGATGTTGAATAACAATTGAGTGTAATGTAATAGTCTATACTAAAAGATTAGTTTTAATAACAATTGAGTGTAATGTAATAGTCTATACATGTACTAAAGGATTGGTTTGAATAACAATTGAGTGTAATTTAATAGTCTATACTAAAGGATTAATTTTAACCATTACTATATAATGCAGTAGAACCCCTCTAATGCGACCACTTAATGAACAAACATGGCTGTCTTCATAAGAAAGTGGTTGCTTAATGCAGGACAAAAGTAATGCAGAAAGCTCCTTTCTGTATTACTTTTGTCCTGCATTAAGCTACCACCTGCATCTAGCACACATAATTATACCTGTTTTAGGTGGTCGCATTAGCGGGGTTTTATTGTATTGTATAGTTTGATATGAGTTGAAATAAGCCCTCCTTAAATAATTCATCTCCTCTCATAGTGATATAAGTTTTAAACTTGATCTTAATATATAAATGGAAAAGTAGTAAAGTCAAGCAGGCAAAGCCACATGCAAGACGCAACCACCACCAAAACACCGATAGACAGCATGACACACACACACACACAACCACACACCCAAACGCGCACACACACACACGAAATGAACATAGAAAACACCAAAAGACACACAAGAACCAGGGACAAACGTTCCACAACATGAACAAACCACAAGCACAGAGACGCAAGGCAAACAAAAGGAAGGGTGACAAAGAGAGTACCGCCTTGGCACGGTCAGCAGCAAAAACACCACTGGGGGTTTAAACCGGTTTACGGACGTCCTAACCTCACACTTCTCTCAAAGTCACCCTAGCTTTACAAATATTGTAAATAAAGGTATCCCCGCTGGACTTACCCACAACATAGACGACGGTGAACACAGGACAACATGTAAAACATAGCATAATAACTGTGACAATCCGTCAAATATGTACTCAATGACTTTGCTGAAGTCAGAGCACCTGCAGGTAAGCCGTTAAGGGCACGACAGGGAAAAAGTAATACATGAGTCTGGTAAGCTCCTCCTGTATCCAAGTTTAAGAGTATACCATCATAGAGTACTACCCTCGGCCTGTCATCGCGCAAGCCAAGAGGGAAGCGTAGCTACCGACTGTAAAAGGGTCGATAACCAAACATGCAGTGCGTTGCAATATAATAGGATCATAACCTTTCTTTTTAAATGTTTTAATGCGTTTTATAAACAAATCATGAAAATGGATATGACCCCGAATTTTCCTAAGTTTGTAGATAACATCCCCATAAAATTCTGGTTGAGAAATGCCTTGTCGCAGTAACGTCCGTATATTGCAATTATATTTACTAATGAGAGGTAAATTTCGATAATAAAATTTAGAAAAGGTTTTCCGAAGTTTGTGATATCTGTAACCTTGCTTAAGAAGTTTATCAGTTATAACTAAATTACGTCTGTTAAAATCTTCAAGCAAAGAACAGGCTCGGGCAAATCTAATAAGTTGAGAAATATAAACCCCATAAGATGTAGAACGTGGCACATCCCCATCTAGAAAAGGATAATTAACAATTTTAAAATTAAAATCTTCTCTTTTATCGTATACTTTGGACGAAACTTTATCATTTGTAATTGAAAGATTCAAATCTAAAAATGAAGCATTAATGTCAGATTGATTCGCTTTGTTTAAAGACAGTTCTTTTGGGTAGATTGAAGAAACCATAGTATCAAAATAAGGATTATCTAAGCCTCCCTTATTTAAGCCCTCCTTAAATTAATCATCTCCTCTCATAGTGATACAAGTTTTAAACTTTGTCTTAATATCAAGCCATATATATGATTGAGCTACATGCAATTAATGCAGTATCATATGACTGAATAAGGTCAATCGGTCTCGAAAAAAATCTGCAAATTAGAAAGTTTTATGAGAATTACACATGCATAGCGACGGTAAACCGTGTGTATATAAAAAAACGTCTCATTACTCGATCGTCGCGCTTTATAAGCAATAGCTTTCTATACATTGGTATTTCAAATGAGTTATGTCTCATTACAAAATCTTGTATAACGCTTCATCAGATTTTTGGAAGTGAAAATACAAGCCCGAAATGATATTCAATCTTTTCACTGTTATACAAGTTTCAATACTTACTGAATACCCATCGACAACATAGTTATACAGTACAACCTCTCTAGCGTTCTCCTTTACGTTCACCTTGCTTTAAGCAGCCACTTGTCCTAAATACCAACTAATTAACACAATTTAGTGGCCGTTATAGAGAGGTTGTACTGTAATAATATAATTATAGTCATTTTAGAAACTAAAGAAACATGTCTTTCAAATTCCAAATAGCAAACAGAGCAGACCCTGATCAGACGGCTCCCATAGGAGCCGTCTGATCTGGGTCTACTCTGTTAGCAAATGCACAAAAAGGTGTTTATATGAGGAAACGGGTTAATTAGAAATGTGCCCAAAGGACACGGATGCCAACTAGCGATAGTGTCTCTAAATCAAACACTTTTCACAATATGTTGTACAGTGAGGAAACTTTCAAAGTAATATAACTCTGGTACAAATGGTCAGATAAAATATTTCTTTCTTTACTAACATTTTCACATCAAAATGACAATTTGAAGCAAGTCCTCCCAGTGGTATATGAGGAGTTGGATACACAATTGTCGTTTAACTAATATATGTTATATAGCAAAGGAAATGTGTATGGCAAATACTTCTAGTTCAATGGTCGGAACAAAAATTATCCTCATACATTTCATACCAACATTGTTCATCTGTAACAGTTTGAAATAAATCCTCCATTGGTGTATGGTTAGTTACACACAATATTTGCGGAACGTGCGTACGGACGGACGGACGGACAAGAGCAACAGTCTATGCCCCGCCTTGTTGGGTGGGGGCATAGAATTGAATAGATTGTGGTAAAATCGCAGACTAGATAATGTAGTTTCCTTCAAAATTTCAGCAAAATAGTAGTTTACCTTCTTTGTACTCTGAAGGTTTCTAGAAAAGTAATAAATTACGACAAAAACAGCGTGAATTGGTGGTTCATCTATTAAGCAAATTCTAAAGAGAGTGCACTTTAACGTTACCCTTTTAGACAAAACAAGAATACAGAACTACTTCTTATAGTTACTAATTATACATATTAAATGAAAACTGTAAAACCGAGTCTGAAATTTTCTCTTTTTGGCAGTGCTGCTTTTGCTCTCGAAGGATCACCCACTTTCAGAATATATATACTTCACAGCAGCAGGTGTTAAGTGTTTGTGTAGCGGTCGTAAAACGTTGCACCGCACTTCATTCGCAGGGTTGTTATATTTTCCGGTTCCTCGGGAGCATTAGTTTTGATTGTATAAGTTTTGAAAATTGAATTTAAGCCGGTACTAGGTGGCATGAGTAGTGTTGCACTTTTAATTACCACTTTTAATTACTACTCATGAACAGACTCAATAAAGCCGAGTCTGCAATTTTCTCTTTTGGCATTGCTATTTTGCTTTCGAAGGATCACCCACTTTCAGAATATCAGAAAAATCCACCGAACTTAGTGAAAAGTTTCTAAAACTAATAACATTTCCGAATTCCTAGATAATATGTTATCTTAAAACAGACCTACTGATGAAGTAGCGTACTCAAGTACTAAAACGGTCATTTCTACAACAAACCCTATGCTGTGATCACTATTTAGAATCGTCTCTTCGGTGCGATTTTTAAGAGTGGTCACAACATAGGATGTTGTGGAGAAATAGAAAAGTGTATTTTTGAAACCGATTTAATTTACGCATTGTATCTGACCTCTGTTAGATATTTCCGGAATACGACATGTTGGCCCGATTACTTCGTAAAGCATTATGACTATGTAAATGCGATCAATTAAAACTTTTGGTGCTGAATGCAATTTTTCTTTCGAGTGTAACGAACATATACACAATAAGTCAACTGTGTTCTAAACAAATTTGTATGAAAAAAACACATCACCCAAACATCATCTGACTTCTTGTGTTGCTGTTCGAGCGGCTGTTTTTTCTGTATGTGGTGATTCCTGCATGACTCATATGTGTACTTCACTGACGATGTTATCTGATTTAGAGACTACCAAACAGCTTACGCTTGGCCGTTATGTACATCTAGGATTTGACACTAAGTTGATTTGATTAACGTGTTGATAGATAGTTGTATGTTTAGCCAATGCTTGACGGACGATACACTATTACAAGGTCAATTCATGACAGACGCACGGGTCTTAGACGACCTAAGCATTCAAATCGTCGTCAGAATTGCCTGCGCGTACAATGATTTGTATATAGTGACCTATTATACAATCCAGTCACGAACGAGTGATGGGATAATCTTATATATGTTCCTAACGAGCAATTCCAAACTGGAATAGCATTACGGATAGACATTTACACAACTGACCACATAGTCACATATCGTGTTTTAGATACCAGGGAATCAATTTACAAGAAAATCAAAGTATACAGTAAACGGCCATTAAACTACATCAATTATTTTGTGTTAAAAGCAGGTGGCGTCTTAAAGCAAGGTGAAAGTAAAACCGAACGCTCCTAATTGAGCGTTCTGTTTAACTTTCACCTCGCTTTAAGCAGCTACATGTCCTAAATACCAACTAATTAACACAATTTAGTGACCGTTATAGAGAGGTTTTACTGTATACGCTTTCGCCAATTTAGATTTATTCAGCATTGCAAATTTTAATTTTAACGTTAATCAAATATTCAGTAAAACAAATTGAAAACGATATCAGAAAAGTCTAATCAATGCCTTTAAAAAGTCTCCCCGTACTTCATTCTCAATGTTGTTATATTTTCTGTTCCTTCGGGATCACTAGTTTTGATGGTATAAGTTTTGAAAATTGAATACGGCTCAAGCCGGTGCTAGGGGGGCGTGAGAAGTGTTGCTTTTTTAATTACTACTCATGAATAGACTCAATGAAACCGAATCTTCAATTTTCTCTTTTGGCATTGTTTCCGTCGGACGAGACTATAAACCGACGTCCGATGGATCAATGCTTTACACTGGGCATCTAAAAGAACCAGAGAAACTCAGTCGATAATAAGAGTAGGGCATCGTGCCCCGGTTTCTCTGTATCCCCTCTCCTCTCTCTGGCGCGTCCAATTGGCCCATAGTGAACAGAAACGGACGTTAATCAACACAAACAAACAAACAAAAACTTCCGTTTTCGAAGGATCACCCACTTTCAGAATTTAAATGCGGATTGTAGCCTAATGGATGACTAAACCTATGCAGGGAACTCCAATATGAGCGTTCTGCTTTTACTTTTGACCTGCTGATAGCAACCACTTGATTGAAACAAAAATTCCAACTTATCCGTGTTTGTTCATTAAGGTTTTCCGATGTGTATTTAAGAAATAATAAATTCATACCAGTGTTTGATCGTGCAATCGAACACTGGTAGGAGTTGAGATGCATAGTAGTTAAATCAGGAGGCCTATCGGCCTAGTGATTTAATTATAAGCATCTCAACGACTACCCGTGTTCGATTGCACGATAAAACACAGGTATAAATATATTATTTCGATTCTAACACTTCAATTTAACTATAATTTGCATCTTGTCGTACGAATTTTCGAAGCCATATTACGTCACGTTAAGCCATTACAGCGCGTGCGGTGTTTTATGGATAATTCAAACATAGAAACGTCCATTCTTTGTTTATGTAGATGTGTGCACGAGGTGTGTTAGAATCTGTTTTTGAAATACTAATCCACAATAACCTTTTCCATTGCTTTAGGTATAGTTGTTAAATGAAGCATTGGTATAATGGCCAACAATTGTGTTATAAATACGCACTTTGTTTTAAGTTTCAATTTATGAAATACAATGGCATAACCCTTGTAAATGATGTGCCTGATCCTTAACCATTTGGATTGCTAATATATTTGTTATTTTAGAAGAAATAGATAAAATGCAATTGTCTGAAAGTAACTCACATTAATACTAGGGGGGGGGGGGATAATGTATGTGTATATTGCATGTTTGTTACCGGTTTCTGGACAGGGCTGCTGATTTTCCAATTACTGACGTAAACAGACATCTATTTCAGTTTCAAATATTCACGATAAATGTCAGACATGGCATTACATATTTTGCATGATTAACTTGCATCAAACAGACCTATACAGATACACATCATTGTATAATGGTTCCGAGTAAAAACATCAACAAAAAAAGATAATTCATTTATATGTTTTATATCAAATTGATAAAAACACCATTCAAATCCATAAAAGTCCTTTAACTAGGTAATAATAATATGAAACCAAAGAAGACAATATCGTGTGTTTCAGGTGATTGTTACTTTCTTGCAGAATGAATTTGTCTATGCTTAATATCATGTGTTCTGCGTGTTTCACATTATTATTCTGCGAGCTCATTATCTCATATGCAACGTGTATGAGTTATTACGGTGTATTTATGGATGCAAATTACAAATCTGTTTTATACACATCAACATTTGGCGGTAAGGAACACAGTTTATATACCCACTTTTAATGAGCTGTGTGTTTAATATATACAATATTAGTACATTATATAGTGTTTGTGGTATATACAGTCCGTAGATCTCTTTCGTTCTTTACCGATCTGACTTTCCAAAAGAACGTTTGGTTAGTTGATTAGTTTGTTGGGTTTGCTAATGTATTTATTTAAGGTCATACATACTACAGTCCTAATGGGGTCAGATTGAAACGTTCAATTATTCACTACTGTAACCCTACTAGTTCCGTGCTATCTGTATTCCTTCCTTCTTTACATGGATAATTTATATACATATATGTTAAAATTTGCAAAAAAGAAAGAAACGGTTTTATTTATTCATCTCGTATCTAGCGGTACATGTATGATTTATGATTCTTACCTATGCCGGAACTTTATTTGATGTAATTCCACCAACTATATCAGTGTATGCATTCGCTGACGATCACAATGCACTTAGACGTTTTCGACCAACTTCAGTGTCAAATGAAGTTAATGCTATTACAGATCTTGAACAGTGTGCAGTTATTATTAATAATTGGATGAATGCGAATAAGCTCAAAATGAATACAGATAAAACGGAGTTCATACTGTTTGGCAGTAAATCACAATTGAATAAATGCTGTACAAAAGAAATTGACATTGCAGGTGATAAAATTAAATATGTTGGTACTATTAGATACTTAGGTGCGTACCTGGATGAATCACTGAAATTAAAAGAACATATCAAAACAAAGTGTAGAACTGCTATGTTGAACTATCTTAGAATAAAAAATATCCGTAAATACCTTACTGAAGACGCTACTAAGATTCTGGTTCTTTCTTTAGTTATGTCTCATCTCGATTATTGCAATGCCATATTGTTTGGAACCGCGGATGCTGACTTAAACAAAATGCAACGTATTCAGAACATGTGTGCCAAACTTGTCTTACTACGTGGAAAGTATGAACGTTCCAAGGAGGCTCTCTTTGATCTTCACTGGTTACCAATCAAAGCCCGCATAAACTTTAAGATTCTGTGTTTTATGTATAATTGCTCTGTAGGTAATGCCCCGGTATATCTTAGAGAACTTTTAAATAAACAAACTCCAAGGAGAGCGGGTTTGCGCTCTTCAGACACTGCAGAATTGTTATTTGTCGTTCCATTTAACAAACGGAAAACATTTTGTGACAGAAGTTTCAGTACCGTAGGACCAAATCTATGGAATAAGCTTCCGCTGACCATCAGACAATCGGCTTCCTTGGACTTGTTTAAAAAACAACTGAAAACCCACTATTTTAGAGAGTTTTACACACTGTTTTAATTTAGCGTGGTACTATACATAATTTATGTTGCTTTTACATTTTAGGTTAGGTTTTAATATTTAAGTTGTATAATATATATCTTAATTGATCGATGTATATTTCAAAATATTGCATGTAATCTTAGAAATTATGTAGATATTTAAGTTTCTGTTTGTGTATTATGAGGTGTACCATATACATGTTTAACAGAAATCTGGGTCATTTAGGACATTTTAGTTATCATAAATATTTCAATTTGTGTTTATATGTTATATATTATATGTACAACGCCATTGAATATGTATCTATCATAGAAATAGGCGTTTAATCAAATAAAACAGTTTACAGTTTACAGTTTACAGTTCATATATATAGCAGTGTGTCTGTCATCAGCCTAGCGATTACAGCATACAATATATTTGTAAATTGTAATTATTGCTTCCCCAGTCGTGGTTTAGCCACTGACCGTTCCAGGGCAGTATACTCTTTGTCACCCTTACTTTATGTTTGTCGCTTGTCTTTGTGACTGTGTACTTTACGTTTGTTGATATTTGAGGTTTTCATCTCTCGTGTGTTTGTGTCTGTATTTGTGTGTATGTGTGTACGTGTTGTATGTGTTTTGGTAATGGTCGCGTATTGTGTTTGACTTTACTATCTTTTCATCCGTCTTAGTTTTAGAACCAGATCTGGTCCATTTTGAAATAATTTGTTTGTCATCTTTGTGTACTACAATTGCCATTTCTAAAGTCTGAAGAGTGGCCATAACGTACTGTTGTGCAAAGAAATATAGGAAAATTATATTCTAGAACACGTTTTAATTCATGCTGCGGGTTTCTGTATTATGTGTCATAACCATAGTGTTCCATTGTAAATGTGATTGAAACTTGCAGGGCAGAATTGTCGAATTGTACTTAACATTTACACAAATTTTCATAGTATGACGCTAAATTGTTTCTAAGATATGGACGTGGACAGACAAACATTGTAACAATTTTTAGCAAACAAATGCCATTACTCTAGAGTTCCAAGGTCATTATCAGTCACTGTGATACTTGCAGAGCCACATGTCCTTATGCTACTACATATTGTCACATAGTTTCATGATATGATTCCAAACAGTTTCTGAGATATTTCTCCAGATAGACAAAACTGTTACATTTTGCAAACAAAGGGCCATAACTCTATTGTCAATATAAATGATACGTGCAAAGCCACTGTTCTTATGCTACTAAACATTTTCACAAAGGTTCATAGAAAAATTCAATCAGTTTCTGGTGGTTACATGTTACACGCAAACAAAGGGCCATAATTCTGATGTTGCTAGGTCAATATCAATGATACTTGCTGAGCCACATGTCCTTATGCTACTTAACATTTACACATACGTTTCATAGAAAACTCGACACAATTTCTGAGAAGTTGCTCCGCATACGTAACAACGTTACACTTTTGGTAAACAAAGAACGATAACTCCGGTGTTCTAAGGTCAATGTGATTGATACTTACATTCCTACATTCTGTTATGGTATTAAATATTCACACAGAGTTTCAAGGAAAATATATTCTGATAAATCACTCCGAGACGCCCGGACGGACACACGGAAAGACGCACGGAAGGGCGGACAACACCAAAACTATATCCCTCCGTTTCGGCGGGGGCAAATAATACAATGAAAGCCTTAAATATGAGTACATGTACTATTTTTATCTAGATAGTTACATAACAACCGTCGACCACAGTGTTTGCATAATCGTCGTTTTCGTCTGCAAATAACTGAAATACTGTTGGTCGGACGAAAAACCCAACTCACTCACTCATAATGTTCTCAAAATAATGAATGAGAGCTATGATATGCATATGCACAACAGTTACTATGAACAAAGAACGATATGTGTTTTGTGACGAGGCAAACACGCATTACCGTGACAGCTGGTGTGTCATCATTCTCGAACAAGGAAACATTAAATCAAAAGGACAGGGAAAACTGATCAAAATATCATCATGCCCGTGACGATTTGATGTAACGGTTACGGTTTTATTCTGATATTTGTTTTAGGACAGACTGACAAATGAACGGCAATATTGCTAAATATGCTACGCCGTTGGAATATCAAAGTCATATACCTGTATTTTGTGAAAGCATGAATGTATTTGTTGGTACATGGTTGCAATGCAGGCGACTTACATATGAACTGTTGTTAATGGGTATGTTACCGAATAAATATATATCAGTTATGGCTTATATTTCGATTCATTGATTGAAACCTGTCCTTACCTAGAACCTCTGTGTTTATTTGATGAATTAAGTATATCAGAGGTAAGAATCATACATATCCGTAATATCAAATACGTAAATATGTAGTGTACGTCAAAATTGACTTACATAAGAAGTGGCAAAAACAGTCCTACTGGGAACGCCATACATATATAAGGCACGGCACCAAAACATCATCAAAAATGACTCAACAAAATTACAAGATATAGCGTAATGAAAGGCACAGCAAAACTGAAAAAAAAACATTTACCATATAAGAACAAAGTATATTATGGGGTGAAAACAAGCGTACCGCCTGGGAACGCTCAGTAACCAAAAAAGGCTACTGGAGTTTTGCTTGTACCCAACCTCAAGCTTATCCCACCTTCACCCACGTCATGTGAAATAAAATCCCACCTTCCAGACAACTCCTCAGCATGTGTAACGATATCAATACCAACACATATTCAAGTAAACTGTAATGTATGAAACTGTAAAACAAGTTACGACATATACCTAAGTGACGCAGTTCAAGTGATTATAAAGATATAACTATTCTATTTGGAAAGAAAACAGAAATACATCGAAAACATGTATTCGATGATCAGAGCAATTTTGGGTATAACAGAAATGGAAAAGTACAAACATCAAGCTCCCTCACTCTGTGTGTATTTGTGACGTTTGCACGTCTTGTTTACCTTAAAGAAGACAGCTGTATACCATGTTGATAAGTTTAGATTTGGCTGAAATAGTAGCAACGAATGTAAACCCTGGTCAAACTGTTGCGACAAAGCAGTTTAATCTTGACCTGCAAAAGTGTTCTATGTTTGTCCGAATTGGTGGAGTAACTAGGATATACACCATAAGCTTATTTGATATCATTATGTTTCTCTGTATTGTCGCGCAGATTGGTTGCTTTACAGTATGTGACCAGTTTGTAATATCAGAATTGTATCGTATCATACCGGTTATATGGTACGCGCTTTGGCCGTTGTATTCCCATTTACATTGACCTTATAATTTATGTAATATGTAAAGCTAGTTTTTATTATTGTATTCGCAAACGACTTTGAGTCGGACCGTATATAACTTTTTAAATGGTTTCCAAGACTATAACACTTTTCGTTCTTTATAGTCTAATTATAACACGTGCTGAGAGAGGAAACCTGACACAGCAAATGGTATGATTACCATACTGTCTATTACATATTCAGTGTAAATTCATCTAGTTTCACTCGTGTTTCCAGAACGTGTATTAATACCGTATCATAATAATCGTAAATTGTACTAACAGATCTGATACTATAAAGTATCGCTAGTGCAACCACAGTAAAACCTCTCTATAACGGCCACTAACTTGTGTTAATTAGATGGTATTTAGGGCAGATGGTTGCTTAAGTGATTGCGTAAAGCAAAGTGAAATTAAAACAGAGCGCTCCCATAGGAGCGTTCTGTTTTACTTTCACTTTGCTTTAAGCAGCCACCTGCCTTTGACACAAAATGTAATTTTGTGGCCGTTATAGAGAGGTTTTACTGCACATATTTTAGTTTACACAGAAGTTCGTAAAAAAGGTAGTTGCTTAATACAAAAAACTCGTATATCGGTATAAAGTTTGTCCTACATTAAGCTACCACCACTTTTAAAGATTTAGTATTATAACTTTTCTAGAGTGGTCGTAATAGCTCGTCAATACTATATCTCGCATCTCGGACGTGCTAGATAAGGTGAGTTACTAAAATTAGCCGTACTAGAAATCCTTATCTGGAACACCCCTTGTCTGGTGTATTCATACGCGCGATTGGCTAAAATCAATACAAGGGAAGGAACTCTTACAGGATTATACCAACATTTCTATAGCCTATTTAATTAACCGTTTTTAGTCACTCATTCGTTTATATTTTACACCAAAACGTAACGTTTGTGGTTGTCATAACAAATGACGTCATTTGGTGTCACGCTTTTACGGCATGCTGCAGTTTGTTGCTATTAGATATGGGAGTCGTATTACGCAATGTAAAGTAGTACTTCACAAAATCCGTTAATTTACTTTGTTTTAGTGCGTATTTCAGCGAGAATAATAATCAAACATGGGTGTTGTTTAAAGCCGGGTGTTTCTATACCCTCGGGGTTGGTCTGTTCCTGTCGGAAACTCGCTTAAGCTATAGAAACCCCGTGTTAAACACAACCCATGTTTGATTCTATTAATCGTGTTCCATATACAGCAGGATGGACTATTTTGGGGGTACGGTTTTCACTTTTTTCGACACTTGACACTGACCCGTAATATAAACAATCATTCTCTATTTGCGATTAATACAACTGCTACAGAAGTATGTACAAATATTTTTGGAAAAGCTGTCATTTGAAAATACTATTGGAACATCCATACACACGTGAAATATACCACAAAATATATTTCAGTTGAATTATTTTAAACTTTAACAATGATATAACTTACGAAATAGTATTCGAGAAGGTTGGTTCGTATGAAAACCGCCTATGAATTTGCATACATAACTAAACTAAGATGTATCCAGACCAATGCGCCTTATCAATTGGCATTTACAATTTCCTTGTCTCAGCATCCCAGTAGTGGCATTATTGTAAACTTTTCTCTGAGTGGTGCTTGACATTTGGTTTGAAATCTTACTTAGTGCACAGATGCATTATTTGTTTGCATCGTAAAATGTCGTTCCCGTGGGAAACACAACAGGCAGTTATAGGAGAAGCATGCTATAAACACCATACTATGTCTAGAAAATGCTGTTTGGAGAAATTTTTGTAAGGTACGCTTAAATAATACTTTGAAACCATGTTTGCCTAACCGTTGTCTCCATATGTACGATGTTTTACAGTTACAACTTTCATATGAGAGCAGATACATATCAAAGGTTTCCTATTGTGTTATCAAGAACGGCCATGTTTGCTCATGGATTAGCATATACATGTATCTTATTATACAATTTATTTAATGGTGTAAGATACCGTGTGCATGTCATCATTAACATTGCAATTAATATTATTGATGTCATTATTTGTTGCATGAATAATCATGAAGTAAAGAGTAAATAACCACACAACACATACCCTGCTTATAAAATGTAATCATGAAGCGACATAAATTACGATGCATACAGCAATGCGTATTCCAAGTCAAGAATGTCGAAGCCTTAACATGAGGCAATCTGCACCCGGGTGTGCGTTTGGCAAACACATAAGAGAGTGGTGTATTTATGCTGAAATGGTTTGTTTTCTACTGTTTGTATTATTCCAATATGCAAATTATCGTACGCGGCTGTTCTGTATATAACAGTCAGTGCAACAGACGTTCTAATATAACTCAAATACTTTACAAACACAGTAAAACCTGTATTAACCGGACGTTCAATTTAGTATAAATATCGGTCTTGGAAACAGGTGACAGCTTAATGCAGGGTGGAAGTCATGCAGAAAGCTCCTCTAGGAGCTTTCTGCATGACTTTCACCCTGCACTAAGCAGTCACCTGCATAAAAGTATCTAAATTCTTCTCTACTAGAATTCCGGTTAAGAGAGGTTTTACTGTACCCGTATTTGGAGTTTATTTAACCATTACAGTGCGGGCACGAGTCACTAATGTCCTTTGCGAACAGGGTATAACAGATGAGAGGGTTCTTAGAGGAACCCTCTCATTAGGGTCTGCACTGTTTGGCATGTTAACTTTTTCTTCAATATTAATATTCACTATAAGCTTGACCTGTTTAAAATTTGGAATATTTAGCGCTGTAAAGGTTAACCCTATCCTCACTGAAAACCTCATAGGAAATGTAATGATTCGGCGATATTACTATGAAACCTTTACTATGCCGGTGCGTTTTGTCACGCCCTTTAATACTGATTAAGTCCCGATTAGATGGCACCTTTAGAAGATATGTGGTCAAGGTCTATTATGTTTGCTTATCAAATAATATAGTTCCGCTTCTGCAGATTCTGTCATGGTCAAAATGCCATTAGTACATGGGTCCATATAATATAATAATTATATACTTAATATGCACATAGTCAATGCATATTCATGATATAAATGATTAACATACATTACCTCATTCTCTCCTGGCTAGTTTTAGACCCAACCTCTTTGAATAAATCTACCAAAAAGGAGCAATAACTATAGAAAAGGAGAAATTTAGAAATGTGTAGTTTTGAAACCATTTTGATAAATAGAGCATTTCAAACATTTTCAAACATACAGAATAAAATAATCCTGATTAGTTCACTACATATTACTAGACAGTTTATGAAGTATATTTGTGTTTAAAGTTACCTTTAAATAACAATCACCTTGTCAATAATCCCATTTAAAATAGTTGAGCAAGATCTGTTTTTCTTGTATAACGAACGGGAAAAGTATCGAATAGATATTCCTGACTGTGAACATGAACTATAATTTGCATGCAATAGTAATCAATGTACATGTATGCAATGTACACACAGACTGGAGATGGTTACAGATTCGAATCCAATTTCGGGGATAAGTTTTGAATACATGTTCTAATATTCTGTTTTCTGAAGTAACCCTCACTTTTCCATTCTCGTTCTCAGTCAAAGACGTGTATACACATCATTACGACCTCTTAGATCAACTGCAAGTGTCATTTATTCTTCTGATCCATCCTCCCTTTGACCTTTTCGCAAAATGCGCGTTTATTCGATATTGTTGACTTATATTTTGTTTCGTGGCTTTGTGTAACATTTCCCGATTACTATACAACTACACTCTTCGAAAAAAGTTATTATCGGTGATTATCTATATTGGATGCGCATAAAGATACGTATATATTACATGTACTACCGAAAACGTCTTTAAAAGACATAGTAGCTTAACGCAGGACAAAATGATATGCTCGTATAGGACCTTTCTGTATTAATTTCGCACTGCATCGAGTCACCACCTATGTTTATAGTCCCCTGTATTAATACAATATATGGTCATATTAGCGACACTTTATCGTATGATATCTAATAACCATTTATGATACGTGCACTGTATATATTTTATTTTATTGTAGACGTTTGCTCTAATGCTTTCTTAGCAGAAGTAATACATTTAGTGATAATCACTTTAAGCCCGTTTCCTTCTACCGTTATATTATTATATCGCTTCAGGGCCGCTGCAATAGCTGCAATAACTTCATTCGACACATCTTCCTGATAACGCTTACATCGTACATAATGTTATCAATTAACGAGGAAAACTCCCAATACTCGATACTTGAACCCATTTGTGCCCACGATCCCATATATGGGATATAGAAAAACAGTGTAGGCTCTGATCAGACGCCGCATAATGCGGCGTTTAATCAGTCTACACTGTTTGCTGATAGGAATTTCAATATAAAACAAAACGAAAACATAATGAAAATTTAGATCAGGCATCCCTTAGATAAAAAATGGACTTATCCAAAATATAACCATGGACTAATATACTGGGCGCAAATGGGTTAACCTCTCTTATGCTACGCGCGACCAGGTTGACATTTGCAAACAGCTTGGGCCCACTTGAGTACATGTAGCCGGGTCACTAGTAAATAATCCTTTAGGATCAAAGCTGCGTGTGTGTCATACAGTCAATGGAATGGAAATAATGGAATGAAAGTCAAACCCGTAACCCATCAGAATTGAAGCAAATTTAAGTTTTAATTATTTTTTATGTGTAATAATGATTGTACAGATACACTGAAGCTTGTTTTTATATTGTTATTGCTCCGTTTCTAATCCGATATAGTTTCCATTTGAAATTAATTTTATGTTTGATAATATGCCAATTTGTAATTAGGAACTTAAATGAGTCACTCTAATCAGACTCCCAGGATTAAATAATATCGTACCAGCATTTCCAGGACACATCGCTAAAGTATGATGGTAGCAATTTTCTGTAGGTGCCTTGTTTATGCCCCTACATATTAAATGTAACAACAAAAAACAGTATACAATTACCACGACGTTTGCCCGATGACACTAGCAACTAAAATGAAGTTTTGGCTGTCAAGTATTGTCATCTTCAAATATTGTGTCGGCAAGTATTGTCGTCTTCAAATATTGTGTCGGCAAGTATTGTCGTCTGCAAATATTGTGTCGGCAGGTATTGTCGTCTGCAGATATTGTGTCGGCAAGTATTGTCGTCCGCAAAACAGTTTGCCTGCTACAATTTTAACTTGTTTATCTGTCTTTCATTTCGTTCATAACAACAAATCCACAGTAACAAATAGTTTGGATTCTGACGGGAGGCGTCTCGTCTGGATCTATATTGTTTGCATAGGCATAGTCAGCGAACTACTGACAAAAACTGCAATGCTTTTTATGCAAATGGTCTGAGGACAATTGTATACAGGAACAGAGATCATGCAGTGCTGTCTCAGCTAACCGAAAGCTGCATTTTGACTAAGGAATATGGTTAGATGGTTTACAGAAGAAAGATTACTATATTCCATCATGTCTTTATGGTAAACCATATAATTATAAGATGTAACTGGCGATATTTATCTATCCTAACCCAAAACCTTGATGGAACGGAAGTAGTCCAAATTGCAACTGATACAAACCTAAGTAGACCTTGTTTCTTCAACTCTTTACTCCATACGCTTTTCTGCGCCTTCTTGCAAATATTGCAGACTAAGATCGGGTGATCAGGGTTCGCATGGTTTGCATTCAGGATCCTGTTGGCCTTAACTTATCCTGCCTTTCATCAACATATATTGACAATATGTACGTACTTAACCATTTCCGCCATAAATACGCCTTTCTACGCCTCTGTAATAACCACTTCTTGAAATCATTGTGATAAATAGTGCATTTGCTTCTGTAGGAGCAAATGCTCCATTTATTACAATGGTTTTAAACTACAAAATTCTAAAATTGTTCCTTTTCTCTAATAAATGCTCCTTTTGGGTAGATTCATTCAAAGAGGTTGGGTCTAAAATAGCCTATGGAGGAAAGGGTTAACTACTACTTGGGATAATGAATATGCAAAGATACATATTCACTGTGAAAGTTTAAAGTGGGGGTAAAGATTAAAGTGTGCTATTCTTTCTTACACAAGCACTATTCAGGAACAACAGTTCACGCATTACAATAATGAAGGGCCGTGTCAATATCCTAGAAAACTCCGACGATATAATCGGTTGTCTGCCTCTTAGCTAAATTATCTTATATAATGGTTTGCTTCGCCGATATGAGGTGAGAGGTTCGCCGTAAACCTAATCCTGAAACATGGGGAAATCATAAGTCAAATTGCAATTCGCACGATAGAGCATAAGACCACCAATAACCACGAGTTATATCACATTAGACGCGAATAAGTTACAGTACACTCTGCCTACAGCGACCTCCAACATACAGTAGAATCCCTATAATGCGACCACCTAACCCTTCGCTTGCTGAATTTTAAAATACATTTCTCCTTCTTTACCCATGCCGTGTTGTATAATTACATATATCTTCAATGTGTACACGTATTTCGCTGTGCAATCACTGATGTGGAGTGCACTGGTTGCACAATCAATTTGTAAATAGTGCAGACCATCTGGATCTTCACTATTTACAGGTAGGTATATTGACGTGAATAGCAAGCGAAGGGTTAATGAATAAACATGTGTGTTTTTATAAGTAGGCTTTCTGCATTACTTTTGTCCTGTATTATGCTACCACTTGCATCTAGCATCCAGTATTATACCTCTTTTAGATGGTCGCATTAGCGGTGTTTACTGTATATCTAATATTCTCTGGTCGTTTAACCCTTCATCTGTTCATGGTTTGTGTAAATCAAATGGCATCATGCATATCAAATCATTTTTTATAATGGTATATGAATACAGGGTATTTTGGCTCATATAGAAACTGTAGAATAAGGTCTATATTATACCATAGGCAACATAACAGACCCGGATCAGACGTCTCTTATAGGCCCCGTACTTCATTCTCAGTGTTGTTATACCTTCTGATCCTTCGAGATCATGAATTTCAGTACTTCTTGTTCTGAAAATTGAATACCGCTTAAGCCGGTGCTAGGGGCGTGAGCAGTGTTGCACTTTCAATTACTGTTCATGAACAGACTCAATAAAACCGAGTCTGCAATTTTCCCTTTTTGTGTTGCAAGTTTTGCTCTCGGGGATCACCCCCTTTCAGAATTTATATGAAGGAAAGGGTTAAATCAAGTGGTAGCTTAAGAAAAGTCCGACAGGAGCCTTACTTCCATTATTGTCATGCTACAGTAAACACCAACGTGCTCTTTCAGTTCGCCATATCTATATTTTATGTGGTTGCTATAGACATAGTCTACCATATATTACTTAACCGGATGTTGTAGGCAATATGTGAACATAGACAAACTCACACTGAGACCATTTGGAAGTTAATCTTCTATAAATACATGTACAATAAATGTAATAAATGTAGATACACATTGAATGAATTTTGTTTTCATAACGTTGCTGCGATCATTTATGAATCCAAATACATTTAGTGTCAGGGTTCGATGAGACCTATACAATAATTCTGAGTTTGTATTAGGCTTTATAGAGATATATGCACCAGAAGACATTATCCAAATTTGGACGACTGTTGTTACATGTCAGAAACTTATTTTGAATGACTTGTACACATATGTACAATGATGGATTCTGGACTGTTCCAGCACATATCATTTTCATAGACATGTTTGTATCATCAAACGGGGTCAACGATTATTAATTTAACCTTTTTGGGAACTATACGGTTACTGATAGACAGGTCAATTGACTTGTGGATAGATGCTGTCCCCGTTTATTGCCATTTGGATCCCAGATAGTGCTAGTTTCTTCTGCGGTATAGGGGATCTTGACCAAGTATTCACAGATATGTAACTATTGTGAAAAGATACGAGCAAAGTACTGTCCTGCAAAGTATATTCTACCATGCAGCTCTTACCGTTTGTCCGCTTTACACATTTCTTTGACGGTATAGCTATTCTCAAGTCCCATTTTCAATATATTACATACTACAATTGAATTAAAACATTCAAGCTGGTTATCAGACACACTATTTGATTGTTATAGTTAACGCTGGAAGCTACATGCACACAATCGGAGTTATGTGTTATGCACATAGCTGCTGCTGAAGCAATAACTAATAAATACGCAGCATCGTCCTACTTTCGCACTTTGCATTGTCTGAATAAGGTATTAAAACAATCGTCGCTTATTTTGATAAACAGTGACTTAGAATTATACTGGCAACTAATATACGCATTGACCTAATTGGTAAACAAAATTAGTTTTTATTTTATCCTTTTGAATGACGCTTATATCGTTATTTACGTTACATTCCATTGGCTTCTTATTGTCCTTTGCTTTAACACTTTGTTTGAACTGACAATTCACTGGTGTCCAGATGAGAATCTAAATACCCAAGCGATGGTCCCATCTCTGTCACACTCTGACATAGAATTCCATTGAACTACTCGGCAGTTACTATCGAATACACAATACATGTACCAGGAATGATGGTGATCTCATTATTTTCTGAATGCTAAAAGAGTTAACCTTTTCAAATTCCAAAATGCAAACAGGTAAAACTAAAAGTGAATATTTAGGAATTTTCAGAGAAATGTATGACATGACAAACAGTGCAGACCCTGACGAGAGTGCTCCACTAGTAACTGTGAGTTATTCGTAGATATCTATTGAAATTTAGCCCATACCTCATAGTACAGAAGAAAATGTCTGCTCAAATGTAGAACTGGTACAATGTTAACTACTTCCCTACTCGTAAAAGCTTTACAAAGCCATAAGTATCGAGGGTTACTCGGCGTCTCATCTAGATCGATGCTGTTTGCAAGTGCAAGTAAGTTCGCCGATATAGTGGTTAACCCATTCCCTCATATGCGTTATTTTAGATCCAACCACTTTGAATGAATCTACCGAAAAGGAGTATTAACTAGAGAAAAGGAAACCTTTAGAGTTTTGTAGTTGAAACCATTGTGATAAATAGAGCATATGTTCATATATGCTCTATTTATCACAATTGTTTCAATAGGGTATTTTTACAGAGGCGTATAAAGGCGTATTTATGGAGGAAAGGGCTAAACACATTAGTATAATCATACTAATGTCTTATTATAACCATACAGATTGTCAACAACATCTGTGTTAGGGTTGGTTGTTCAATCCAGACATTTGACAACTTTTCAAATGAATTCATTGTCTTACCAACCAGGTATCCATGTGTGTCTGGTTTGATACACATCTATCAGTATCAAACACATTGTGGAAGTTCTGCCTATTATACAATGCATTTTATGATGTTCGGGCTAGTTGGAAATTCCAGGATATGCAAATAACCCGGTTTCATTACTTTTGAATTTTACATCTTTAAATGTAGTTTATGTGAGCTTAAAGATCCCGATAAATAAAACATATAGCACACTCTTCATTACATGGTAGTTTGACTAAATAAGCATTAGGTATGTGTTGTATTAACATAACGATTAAATATATCTTGTTAAGATAATATACCAAATTAAACAGTAATGTTTTCAGGAAGGCTGCGATTACTCCATTATGCCGCGGGTATTTAGTACGATGACGCACATACATAAACAAACTAGATTGTAATATTAAATCACATATAAACCGTGAATCTATATATTTATGTAGACTCAAATGCATGTGCCTATTAAAATTGACTAATTCTAAGCATTTTGATATACCAAAGCTGAAATTAGATGTAGACTATAGTGTCCCTATTTTGATACGGATTTATTAACCATTTGAACGCTGAATTTTCAAATGGACTATTCCAATATTTAAAAACGTCTAACTTCTCGTACATATCGAGGAATAGTTTTTAAGACAAGTGTAACGTGACCCCGAATATACTGATGAAAGGGTTCCTATAGTAGTCCCAAACTTTGGTCTACACTGTTTGCAAAGGATATTGGTGACCCGTTTTCCGCACTGACGGCGTTAAGTAGATTGCACATTTTAAGTACTAAAACGCATATCTAGAAAAACATTTCAAAATTCCAATCTCATAGTTTGACCAATAAATCAAGTTTTAAGGGTAAATCATCGTCCGCAGATCTGTCTTTCCGCCAGTTAATGTATATACCCGTCTATTCGCCTTTCTGTCCGTCATTGTGTCAATACGTTCTACATATTTCATCCGGTATTTAAATAGCACAGCTTAGCCTAACATCACATTTTCTTTATATGAATTACTGTATGTGCAATAGCACCTGACTAAGGCAGTCATAAAAAATAAGTATAATTACGGGTATATGTGACAGATAGTAGCTTAACCCATTTTCTCCCACGATCCCATATATGGGATGTAGGCAAACATTGTGCTGGAAATTCAATATAAAACAAAACAAAAATGAAAAGTTAGACCAGACATCCCTTAGATAAAAGATAGACTAATCCTATATATAAGCATGGAAGAATCCATTGGGAGCAAATGGGTTAATGCAGATCAAAAGTAAAATAGAAAGATTGTATATTCATGCATATGTTCATATATAGAATCAAAGTATGCCATGCATTAAACAACCATCTGATTTCTAAGACACTTATATTCAACAAATCCCTCGTAAATACCCACGTGATAAATATTAATGTTATGAATTTTAATTTGCTGAACTTTGTAATGGCATCACGAACAAATATATATTTTTTCAAAACCAATCAGATTACTCCAATAGGAATCGCCTGGAATGTGCCTATTCTGTTTGTAAAGACATAAGCAGGCGTCCCTGTGAGAGACAGGGGTTAAAGCAAGTTCAAGGTAATACGTCAGAAATCTTACTTCCATAATCTCAAATGTTTGCTATGCAAAACGATCACACCGGCTGTATGTGGCTGGTTACAGCTAACACATTACTCTTACTGTTTCAAGCAACATCATGGTGTTTTTAGAAGATTAATTTGCACGGAAATGCCTACTTCAAATATGCAATCAATCAGTCCCGTCATTCAATCGCCTCCTTGAATACCAATTACTTGAGAACAAATGGGAAAAGTCACAGGAAGCTGATTGCAAATAATCTTACTTTGCATGTTGTTTGCATACAATCAAAGGTCATGTCATAAATTACTACTTTCATGTTACGTTTAAACCATAACCTGTTGATTTATTGAATCTGTTCCACCCTTTTCTGAATATTAACGAAAACATGTATCAACATTTATCACTGAAGAAAATGAATCTTATGACAAACAGTGCATACCCTGATCATAGAGGTCCCTGGGAAGTTCTTTGATATTGCCCTACACTGTTTGCAATGTTCTTATATACTCGGTTCTCACATGTTAAGGGCACTACCGACATTGATTATCATTAGTATAGTTATTTAACTGAGTAAGTGAGTGTGCATCTTTTGGTAACTGAATCGTACTGAATTTAACATATATTTCAAAACGAGGTCTGAGCGGTGGACATATATTTCCCTTTTTGGTTTTGTTTGAAATCATGCAGCTAACATAAAGTCTTTACATTGCACGATTGGAATATTAAATTGCTAAAATCAGTACCATAATTACAACATTGTGCAGAGATTGGATCCATTGTTTCAGTTTAATAATTGGTGTGGGAATGTATTCATATTGCAGCGCTTTGGTGGATGAACAATGTAAACGGTTTAATAATGGCTCATTAGATACAGTTGAACTTCGATATCTCGAACTTCAACGGACCATGTAAATTAGTTAGAGATAACAGAAGTTCGAGTTAACCGATTTCTGATCTGGACAAATTCTTAAGTGACAGCTTAATGCAGGTGTAAAGTGATGCTGAATGCTCCTGTAGGAGCTTTCAGCATTACTTTACACCTGAATTAAGCTGTCACACATATTTCTAGATATGCGTAGTTATACATTTTAGAGAACAATGCTGTATTGTAAGTTTTGGAAGGACTGAACCTTTAGTTCGAGTCATCCCGAAGTTCGAGTTATCCGAGTCCGAGATATCGGAATTCAACTGTATTTAAATGTATTTAAATGTATTATGTAACCATATTCTAAATCAACGATAATGTATTGTCACTGATAAGCAGTTCCAATAGAATAACATTTCAAAATAGGCCATAGCTTTATACATGATAAAAGTTATGTATGAAACTCACATACTACTTTAACCCTTACAACGCTGAATTTTCAAATGGACTCTTCCAAAATTCAAATAGGTCAAGCTTATAGTGAATATTTAGGGATGTTTTCTAAAGAAAAGTATAACATGACAAACAGTGTAGACCCTGATGAGAGGGCTCCCCTAGGAGCCCTCTCATCTGGGTCTACACTGTTTGCAAAGGACATTAGTGACTCGGGTCCCGCACTGTAAGGGTTAATGGGATAGGTAAAACTTTTATCAGTTCCCTTCAGATACACACAACCGGAATCGTCAATGTGTAACAAATCATCACATTTATCTCGTTTTTGCAATTATGAACACAATTCCAGTACATACACAAACAGATAAGCCTCAAATTATAGCTACTATATACACTAAATAGGGTGATGCAGTTTTAATGTAGGCGAAATTGCTGAAGGCACGAACAGTTGCTAAAATATTCGCTGTATGTGTGGAAGTTCTTATGCACTAATGACAATCATGGTAGTTACAAGGCTATTCTCGAAAGCGCCTTGATCATTGTCTAATACGAATGACACAGTTAGCACAGAAACTACAACGTATATCCAGGATATTAATTGTTTACACAACGCGACAGCAAAGGTACGTGTCTCTGTGCTGAAAACACCATCTTATAGTGTTGCCCAAGAACAAGACCAGAACACAACACAGGAAGCGGTATCGAACCAGTTTTGTCATGTACATGTATATACATGTGGAAAATGCTTAACTTCAAATCAATCATGTAGATGTAATCTGAGATATCCGACCTAAGGAATTACTGAAGTACATAAATGTTCACCAATATGATCTCATAAATTGATCACTTATACTATCAGATATAGGTACACGTTGGTCCTATTTCTGATCGTTTACGATGCCTTGTTATTTAAACTATCTCTAGTACCAAAATACCAGTCTCAAACAAATTCCTACACGTCTTATCAGACTGCATGCGTTCATATCTAAGAGTTTTGAAAATAGATCGTCAATAGTGCAGAGATAGTACAGTAGTTGATTTACACCATCCTGAATGAGTGTATTTCTGTCCAGAATGGTTCAGTATGATTTTGAATATGATTTGTATGGTTGTTTGTTTCGGTGTTTTGCGTCGCTGTAGCAGTAGTTTAGTCCCTGGTGGCCTTTTCTGTGCATGGGACACATTGCACATGAACATACATCGCAAAATATGTTCGACACGGCTTGTGTTTCTACATGTAAAGCGTCAGAAGAAATTTGCACGTGTTTTGCAGTCTGGCTCGTAATGCAGGATGAAAGTCATACGAAAAGCTCCCATATTTCTGTATGTCTTTTAATCCAACACTAAGCAATCACATTCCTATAAAAGTCTAAATGTGCTTTACTTATTTTTCCGTTTAGAAACTGGTCCTATGCAAAGGATGTTGCAACATAATGTAAAGAAACCTGATCGCTGCATACATTTTGTTATTAATATCTATAGAGATATGGCTAATATGTAGATTGGAATGGTTTTGTTATTATGTAATTCTAATTACATGTATATTGCTAGCACCTGTCATTCGTGGGATAACTCAAGTGGTGCAGGAACCATTTTGCTGTCAGTGATAGTGTTAACCCTTACCAATCGCAGAATAAAGTAAAATCATTTATAGATTCTTAATGTATTTATCCATTGTTTTAGTTCTTGTTTATGTTTGTCGGTTGGTAGATGAAAATCGGTACTTCTTTGGTCTTATCAAATGCGTTAACTGATTTTTAAGTCATCTTGTAAAGCACGCATTGCTGTTTTTGCAAATAATGTCCTCTTTTGGTATCAATTTGCCTTACGTTTTAGTTATTATTCCATGTGTTTATGGCTAATCAGTTTATCTTTGATCTGATCTAAGGTAATAACGGTTATTTTAAGGCATTTTTTTTAAATAAACCCGTTTAGTTTACTTTTTCCAAATCAGTTTTTAACAGAACGGACATATTGCAGTTCTTAACAAGAGATTAGCTAGAATCACATGGTTTGACCCTCTGTAAATAGATGATGTATGATATATTAATCTACAGTCTTCTATAGTTCTTTAAAGAATGGCTGTGTACATGTTATGTTGGTTAACAGACTATATTTTGTAGCTATTTACGTATGTACATGGATGAGACTTAGATAAATAGATAAAAAATGAATTTGTTGTATCGAACATATGTGGCGCTTTAACACCTATTTCGGTGTGACAATTAACTTAGACTACTTAAAATTGGATATTCTATTAAGGTTTGAAAAAACTATTGACCTAGTGTCAAGCAGTGTTTGTTC
Source organism: Azorinus chamasolen (assembly GCA_963576725.1). Taxonomy (NCBI): domain Eukaryota; kingdom Metazoa; phylum Mollusca; class Bivalvia; order Cardiida; family Solecurtidae; genus Azorinus; species Azorinus chamasolen. Next base: position 40,346,859 of record OY755237.1, on the reverse strand, counting down.
TGATCAGACGTCGAGTTTAACCCTTTCCCCTATATAAGCGCATTTTGACGCATCTGCAAACAGGGTAGACCCAGATCAGACGGCTCCTATTGGTCGATTCGAAAATAGTCAATATTGTACCAGATTCAATTTTTCGATCGGATACTGTTTGTTTACATAGAGGAGTAAGTGTATATATACTTTTCAATGACAGCCATTACTATTGCGAATCACAAGGTATTATACGTTTGCATCCAATTCATACTACAATTCCAAAGGACATACCTATGTCAGAAATACTCTAATTAGATTAGATTTTATTATGGCACACGAACACAGGGATGTATTGACCGTGCAACAAACTGTAGAATCATATCTACATTATTTCATAAGCAAACAGAGTAGACCCTTATATGACGGTTCCTGTAGGAGTCATCTGATCTGGGTCTACTCTGTTTTCAAATGCATAGAAAATCATGTTTATGGGCTATTAAAGGTTAATCTATTGACTAATTAAACTAGATCCTCCTTTTCTGAATAATAATAATATATATCCAGTAATATATTCAACACATCGATAACTTTTCGTTTGTCTTAATGTGAATTGCCATGGACTTCGAACTATAATATGACGACTCAATATTTCATATTGAGTATCGATTGGCGAAAACTATTAATACAAATTGTAATGTCATAACACGTCATAGTTGACAAGTTATGGCGCCGTGCTTGACATTAAGTAAGTCCAAAGTATCCCCGAATGACCGATGAGGCAGCAAAAGAATGATACATCTTGGAGCAATGTCATGCTCCGGCAATATATCTAATGTTAAAATAGTGTGGGCGATTAACACTGCGGCTCTCTTAACATATCAATGTGCTAAGTATCCCGAATGTTTTAATTATTTCCCCCCAGGAAACGATTTCAGGGACGAAATATGCCACCATTGCAAACAGTATCATACCGTTACCAGACGGCTCCTGTAAGACCAGAGTCTGCTATGTTTGCTTTTGATTAAATGTGTACATGCCATATGGTGAAAACTACAGACTTATCGAAATAAATAAATTTACCAGCAGTTTTGTGTTAATTTTCTTTTTATTACCCATTTCTAGATCCATTTATCCGCATGTTTAATACTGTTGAAGGGACATAACTCAAGCCTGGAACAATGTTTTAATTTTCAAGAATAATTAATTATCCTCTACACCATATGTTGTGACCACTCTTTAGAATCGTCTCGAAGCCACAATATACGGTTTGGTGGAGAAATAAAGAAAGTATTCCTGAAAATGTTTTAATGTACACATCTCATCTAGACATCTGTTTTAACTTGCATGCCAGCTTTCATATGTGTTACAGTTGTAGAATCAAGTATAGTATGATCTATATTCACACCAACCTAGTCTTAGTTTAGGAAAGTATTTATAGATAGATACTTTATTGAGTACAAAGGCCATAGGCCCAACAGTACAAGGTAGCAAATAATGATTATTACATGATCAACAGCAGAATGATTTAAAGATCCTCATATACTCTCCATACACTCCAACAACCATACGCATGCAACATGTTCGAGAGGAAAATGGTCTTATTTTGTTCCGGTAATTTTTTCACGTAAGAAAAATTAATAAGTAACACATGATGTTATATAAGCATCAGCCAGAGTTCCGGCTGTCACAGGCACTCAGTTACACGATCAGCACTCTGTAGACTGAAAAATGTAGCGTTTGCATTAGCAGTTAACAATAATAGAATCAAGCATGGGTTTTGTTAAAGACGGGGTTTTCTATACCCGAGGTTGGTCTGTTCCAGTCGGAAACGAGCTTTAGCGAGTTTCCGATAGGAACAGATCAACCGAGGGTATAGAACCCCCCGGCTTTAACAAATCCCATGCTTGATTATTTTTCTCGCTGAAATACGCCCTAAAACCAAGAAAATTAACGAATTTTGTGAAGTACTACTTTACATTGCGTAATACGACTTCCATATCTAATAGCAACAGACCGCAGCATAACTTTAGGCGTGACACCAAATTATTGCATAATTTGCTGTTGTAGTCCCGCTAGACCATGTATTAACAAGGCGATTCTCGTGCTCACGCGCTGTTGTTGACCGGTTTTAATTATACCTATTACGGGCCTAAGGTAAACAATAATGCGAATGTTACAGCGTTTTGGCCTAAGCTAGGTGAACGCCGGGGTGTGAGTATTTCCAGGAGCACCGACAATGAACTGTTTTTAGTGATAGACATATTGAATGAAATTCCGTGTAAACGGTATTTGATACAATCATGAATTGACGTCGAAAAGAAACCAGTGGCCCGGAAACAGCATAAATCGACGAAGTGTCAAAGAAGTGTATAGTTTTGCTGCCGTTGTTTTGCTTGTATTTTGAAGAATTAAATTGATGCAGGAGAGCTGAAAATTGGTTTATGCAAGAATAGCGTTAATACACGTTTGTTTTCGGGAAATAACATCTGCAGTGTCCCTCGGGAATGTTGTTGCCCTCGACCTTCGGGCTCGGGCCAACAACAGTCCCTCGGGACACTGCAGATGTTATTGCCCGAAAAAACGTGTATTAACCATCTAATGACGTCATTTGTTATGACAACCACAAACGTTACGTTTTGGCGTAAATATAAATGACTGAGTGACTACAAAACAACGTCTTCGGTTAATTAAATAGGCTTTTAAAGTGTTTATATGATAAATAGAATTTCATATTCGTGCTAATTACTTATATTAATTTCAATTCATAAGGTTGTTGCCTATAGAAATGTTGGTATAATTCTGTAAGAAGTCCTTCCCTTGTATTGATTTTACCCAATCGCGCGTATGAATACACTAGTCACGGGGTGTTCCAGATAAGGATTTCTAGTACGGCTAGTTTTAGTAACTCAGCTTATCTAGCACGACTGAGAAGCGAGAAAAATATAGTAAGTACGCGCTGACCGTGAAAGATGTTTACCCGCGACAGGGAGATAACTCTCTAAACAAGTTGAATTAATATTTAGAAAACACGAATTGTAGTTATTGCAATTAAATAAACTTCATCAGCTCAAACCATCGACTAACTTGCTGTAAATGAACTATTCTTAACTTTAATTTAAGTTTTAATTTAATCTGAAAGTAATTTATTTCGCTTTTATCTTATTTAATGTTACAAAGTTTGTTTCCTGATCAGATGATTTGCTACTAGGCGTCTGATCTGGATCAAAACAACTTACAGAAATATTTTGAGCCAGCTCAGAGTAAGACGTTTTCTCTAAGGGATTTCTGGTGTAGACCTAGATGTACCACTCATATATAATCTATCATTTCTTATTTTAAAACTCTTATAAACATACGTGGCTAATTTCTTTATCAACACTGGATTTTCCATTTGCATTAGTTCTATAAACTTAGGAATATTTGGAGTTCGCCAGAAATAAGGCTTAATATACATTTTTCTTAATTCTGTGTATTCTGTTATATATTATATATCGTTTACCGATTGTGTCATACAGTGCCAAATCGAACTTTGCACAACGGGTTAAAGGACACTATCCAACATTTTCAATTATACAATACGGATTTAAAATATGGGATAAAGTTAAAAAGATGCCTGGTTTCATTACATACTGCACTTATTATTATTACATTATTGCACTTACGGCCAGATACAATTGAAGCTTTCCTGGAGGCCTACTCTCTCGAAATGTACCATTAACATAGATAATTAAATGCTAATCTATGTTGGTTTTTATTCAAACTGCGATAATATCGTCCATGTGACAGAGATGAAAATCCAAATGGTTGCAACGTTAACGTTCATATACCGACGAACATAATTACTGAATAATGGATTTCTTTTTCGTAGCCATGTAGACCCAGGTCAAAGGACTCTTAAAGGAATCCTTTAATCAGAATCTGCTATGTTTTTCATACAAATCAGTTTCTGTATCATTATTATTCAGAAAAGGAGGATCCTGTTTTAATTAGTCAACAGATTAACCCTTAGCCCATAAACATGCTTTTCAATGCATTTGAAAATAGAGTAGACCCAGATCAGATGACTCCTGCAGGAACCGTCTTATAAGGGTCTATGGTGTTTGCTTATGAAATAATGTAGATATGATTCTACAGTTTGTTGCATGGCAAAACATCCCTGTATTCGTGTGCCATAATAAAAGCTAATCTAATTAGAGTATTTATGACATAGCGTAAATAAAAGGGTTAGAGGAAAGGTTACGTCCTGAAACTATGTTAATACTTAACCAGGGATTAAAACTAAGAAATGTCTCTTGAAAAGAGGATTGAGTGCAATTTGGACTATTTCCGAATCAATCAATCATTTTGGTAACTAATGACCGAATGTCAAACAACTAAGATCATGATGAGACGCCAAGTTAATAGTTAGTCAAGACTATTTCTTAAATTACGCAATGTCAGTGTCTAATGGGTGTGGTGGCAAGATGCCAGGAATATTAATATACACTAGTAGACTTTACTTCAATTTCATGTCTTCATTTATTAGCCTCGTTATCTGTTTTTGTTAGGTGCACTTTATTTGCATTCCACCATTCGTCAGGAATATTTACTTTGTAATGCAGATGTCATGATGTTTAGTGAATGAACTTGTTAATGTAAGCAGTGGTCACCTTAACCCTTTCCTCCATAAATACGCATTTCTAGCCTCTGTAAAAGTCACCTTATGAAACCATTGTGATAAATAGAGCATTTGCTCCTAAGGAGAAAATGCTCTATTCATCACAATGGTTTCAGAACTACACAATTATAACATTTTGGGTAGATTCATGTAAAGAGGTTGGGTCTAAAAATAGCCTATGGAGGAACGGGTTAACTTCAGATTGGCAGATGCGTGATAGTTGTTTATATCCTTGGTAATCACCTGTTCTAATAGTAACATTAACACTAGAACTTCAAATTTGTAGTGTAGGTTGATCTTATGACCCCACATACATTCTACATTGCCGATATTGTTGTTGGGATTAACTCGTTTGGTGCCCAAACAAATTCCGTCTGTAAACAATGTCCTCGGAATAGTGTTTCCGTCAATTTTGTCTCTAAAATGAAAGTTTGGTTCCTGACGGGAACGTTTTCCAAACACAATCAGACAAGCAGTTTTTTGCAGAAAGTCCTGCGAGCTAACATTTAAGTGTCATAGTGGTGCACGTGCACTTTAGAACATTTCCCCATTTCGCTAAAACTTCATTTATTTATGGTCCCAGCGCTGCCTGTAGCTCCTTACATCAAACACCTGTAATCATAATTCTACTGTAAATCTCTCTATAACGGCCACTAATTTGTGTTAATAAGTTGGTGTTTTAGGCAGGTGGTTGCTTAAAGCAAGGTGAAAGTAAAACAGAACGCTCCTACAGGAGCGTTCTGTTTTACTTTATCCTTGCTTTAAGCATCCACCTGCTTTTAACACAAAATAATTTATGTAATTTTGTGGTCGTTATAGAGAGGGTTTACTGTATTTCATTATCAGACATCAACTAATTATGTAAATGCTCGTTCATGCATCCATTCAAAGATAGTTGAGGATCCGATGTCAATCGTAATTTAGCATGTGAAACAGAAGTAAGACCGGTGAATTTAATGTTTACCGCTTTTACACCATGAATATTTATGTAAAAAGAATTACCTCATGAATAATAATTAGATTGACACAGGACATGTTTGAAATGGCAGAAACTGTACAAGCACACACCTATATTATATCACGCGCGAACAGAACAATTCCTGATCAGACGGCTAATACAGGAGCCGTCTGATATGGGTCTACTATATTCTGAAAATGGGTGATCCTTCGAAAGCAAAAGTAGAAATACAAAAAGAGAAAATTGCAGACTCGGTTTTATTGAGTCTGTTCATTAGTAGTAATGAAAAGTGCAACACTACTCATGCCCCCTAGCACCGGCTTAAGCAGTATTCAATTTTCAAAACTAATAACATGAAAACTAATGATCCCGAAGGACCAGAAAATATAACAACACTGAGAATGAAGTACGGTGCGATTTTTTACGGCCGCCACACACGCACTTAACACCTGCTGTTGTGAAGTACATATATTCTGAAAATGGGTGATGTTCGCAAAGGCGTAGAAACGCGTATTGGTGGAGCAAAGCGTTCATAATGCAAATAAAACTAATAGAGAGTATTATGAATAGAGATTATGTTTGGATTAATGTATTCGACATCCGATTAATCTGTACATGTTTTCAAAGCAGAATTTCGGCGAATACAGCAATATATACATGAATCAATAAATTCCTGATTCGTTTGACATGACTTCCAACGAGGAAATTTATTACTGAGGTCATATAATTATGTGTCGGAGCGGTAATTGACTTTCGACTATTACCAACAAGCGGGAGAAGTAAACATAACACGTCTGACATCTCATTGAGCGATGCCCCAGAAAGCATGCCACCAAAAACGGATAAACAAGTTCAGGTTTTGACGGGAGCGTTTTAAACAGGCTTTCAACTTGTTCAACCTGATGCTCAGATTTGATTTACTAGTGTTAGGGTGAGTGGACGGTTTGGCGACCGGCGTTAAGCTTGTAGTTTGCACTCGGCAACATTACTAACACTGACAGTTTGTAAAAAATGCATAGCATTAATTAGAAACGACATAGTAAGACCAATATTTCTATACATATTTATTGCATTGAACCAATATCATTGGGTTCTGATGTTACAGTATTCGGTACTAAACTAGAAACACGGTGCCCGCTCATTAACAAAGAAGTATAAAATATAAAAGATCCTCTTAACTGGAAATCTAGTAGAGGAAAATTTAGATACTTTTAAGCAGGTGGCTGTTATTGCAGGGTGAACGTCATGCAGAAAGTTCATATAGGAGCTTTTGCATGACTTTCACCCTGCATTAAGCTACCACCTGCCTACAAAACAGATAGTTTTACTAAATGTAACGTCCGGATTAGTGAGGTTTTATTGCACATATATTATTCTTACAGCAATAGTTAAAGCTGGTTTGATAGTTTGACCATGTATCGCTCAAAATGTCCTTATGGCTTCTGATCTTAATACAAGTGACATCATTGCAGTTCATTTATTGTGCAATGTTCTACAAAACAAACATCTGTTCTGAACATTAGAATAAAACTAATATCAGCTCCCAAACTTGTCTATCTTAACTAGCATGATTATTGAAACATCCAGTTAACTAACCATCCATATTTCACTTAACACTTTAACTGTTGAATATTCATGTCAGAAATGATATCATCATGAATACGTATCAGCTAAACGTTATTCAAAATGGAATATGGACACATCCTTTGTTGGTTTTGGCAGTAGTTGTTGATCAGATAATCAAACAGAGCAGACTTTGATCAGGCTGTTTCTACAGGAGCCATTTGATCTGGGTAAATTCTGTTTGCGAATGCTTGTAAAGGCGTCTGTATAAAGAGAATTCTAAATGCATTAATACTGTCATACTCATATGTATAATGTGTCATTTCTTTATCAGAACTAATTATACCATCGACGGTTAGGAACATACAGGTCTGACGCTGTTCTCATAATGTCACCAGGCTCTCACAATGTCACCCAGTTATCAACATTTGTTGCTCATTTCGGAACCACAACTGTCGCCTGGTTCTCTCCAATGCCGTCAGATAATGTTTGTGGTGTAAGTATACACATTGCAAGTCTTCTACAGACATGGTTGGATGTATAAAGTACTACCTTGCATTCCAATTGGAAATGTTGATAGTGTTATTGTCTAGGCAAAAGCCATGACCTGTCACGTGGATATGAATTACCATGAGTTTGCATTCATCTTTTCTGTATTAGTAAATATTTTGCAAATTATATCACTCGCAGAACATGTCAAACAAATATTTGTTTTATATATTATCATGCAGTAAATAGCATTTACATTTTACAGAATACGTTGACCCGAACAAGTCGCCTTGTACTTCGTTCTCGGTGTTGTTTTTACGTTTTCTGGTCCTTCAGGATTATTCGTTTCGATGTTATTAGTTATTAAAATTAAACACCGCTTAATCCGATGGTGCTAGGGGATGTGAGCAGTGTTGCACGTTTAGTAATCGATCATGAAAAGACTCAATAAAGCCGAGTCAGCATTTTTTTTTCTTTTGTAATGCTGCTTTTGCTTTTGAAGGATTTCCTACTTGAGGAATTTATTTACCACTTCGGTAATAATAGTCCACAAATGTTGTTGTGGCGTAGATATCATTTCCAATATTGGGCGAAATGTTTCAAGAAAAGCAAAACGCATATATTTCAGCATTTAAAAATAATGAGAAAAAACACTTCTTTTAAGTAAGTATATGCTGTTATGTCATTTAAAAAAGAGAAGAGTTTCTTGTTCATATATTTGCATTAACTCAACATGTACATGTACATGTATATAAATATTTATGCGACCACTTAATTAATAAACAGTGGTGTCTTTATAAGCAGGTGGTTGCTTAATGCAGGACAAAAGTAATACAGAAAGCTCCTCCAGGAGATTTCTGCATTACCTTTGTCCTACATTAAGCTACCACCTGCACCTAGCACCCATAATTTTACCTCTTTTAGGTGGTTGCATCAGCAGGGGGTTACTTACTTACACTATTGACAGATAAGCCGCCGTATAAGTGGCATTATATTTCCTGTTACAACTGATTTATATGCTGATAATAAACTGATTTTTTTGCCATATATCTTGGGGACCAATGTCATGTTGTGCAAGGTATTGGAGTGGGTATCTTTTGACATGTATTACTTCCGATACTCGTTTAATGTTTGAACAGGAATATAATTATCTACTATTTAAGGTATTTTAGCAATAATATTAACCCATTTTCTCCCACGATCCCATATATGGGAAGTAGGCAAACAGTGTAGACTCTGATCAGACGCCGCATAACGCGGCGTCTGATCAGCGTCTACACTGTTTGCTGATAGGAAATTCAATATAAAACAAAACAAAAATGAAAATTTAGACCAGACATCCCTTAGATAAAAGATAGACTAATCCAATATATAAGCATGGAAGAATCCACTGGAATCAAATGGGTTAACTTATTTTAACTTAACTGGTTAACAATATCGCATACTATGTTACTAAAATCAATCGGTTCATATGTTTTTCATAATAACAGTTATCTAATAGTATGCATACATTAGAATTAGAAACTTCTTAACCAATGGTCAGCAGAACTTGGCTTAAGCGGCCATTACTTTATTGATTATAGGAGTATTAAAAGCAGTTGGTTGCTCAATGTAAGACAATGGTAATGCAGAAAGCTCCCGTTGGAGCTTTCTGCATTACTTTTGGCCTACATTAAGCTACCATCTGCCGTACAGACCTAGACTTAGACCTCTGTTTGGATGACCTCTATAGGCCAGTTTTCATGTATTCACGTACGATGTGCATAAGCTAGAAAGGTCATATGTACACTTGTTAAAAATAACAAACCATTTATTATACTAATACATATAATAATATAAACACTTTGCCAGCCTAAACCCTTTCTCTGTTCTGTGTTTATTTCAGATTTCAATACAAATTCAATATTCATGCGCAAATTAGTTATAATGAAATATGGAAAGTAGGATACTGTAGCCATTTAAGAAAGTATAGAAACATATCAGTCGAATTCCCTTAGCAAACAGAGCAGACCCTGATATGTTTGCAGATGCGAGAAAACACGTTTATATGAGGGAAATGATTAACTGAATGAAGACTTTCTCCCGCATCAATATACATGTACATGTATATAGTGAATCCCTCTAACGCAACCACCAGAAACAGAGATCTAACTCTGGGTCTTAAATCGTGTGTAACTTAATGCAGGAAGAATTATGCTGAACACTCATTTGTGACATGTGTGCATTACTTTCTACCTGCATTAAGCAAACAACAATATAATATTAGACTCGCTTTAGATTGGACTGTTACTGTAGCTGATCAATTTAGAAACATTACCGCTTACGGATGACTAGCGTCTGTCAATGTAACAAAGAGATGAGAAGTAATATAAACCTAAGTAGACCGCTGTCTTGAGATAGGATTAACGATTATCCGTCACAAGTGGGCTGTGTGTTTATTTGATTAGATTTACGGTATGCAGCCAAGGCAGGCGGGCTATTGTTATGTACAGGGTACAACATACACCTTATTAACTCTTCCCATGCTGAAAACAATGTCCACTAAAACAGATTTTATTACGTGTTATACTTGCATCCAATTAGTTCAAATGTTTCATATATAATTGACCGAGTGTCAGAAAAGTTCGACATTGATATAATGCTAAGTGGACTGGCGTCTTATCTGGAGTCAAGCTAGTCAGGTCTCACCCAGTATAATAAGGGTTAAGCTGGATTGTCCCTTCTGATAAGTATACACGTGAATATCACAACTGTATTTGTATTTCTGATTTTATGTTTATTTGAAAGGTTACTACCCGTCTGATTTACATGTTATCAAAGAAAATTCTAATAAAATGCAGATATAATGAATACAACATAAATCCTTACTTCCTTTAAACATCTAATGTAAAAAGTCGCATATATTGACGATTTATGTAATAGGTTATTACATCGTTCCTTAGCGTAATACTGAAATATGTTGATACATTATCGAAAGGTGTAACAAGCGTTGCACATACCATTGAGGTGGGACATATAAGTTTGTAATATGGATATCTATTACGGTATATATATATAAATATTTTAGTATGTAATCATAACGATGGCGTGTCGTGACAAGTATCACTAATTTCTGAAGTCATGCCTAAAATAGTTTTCGAGTATCACACATAGTGTAATTGCGTCACTTCAAACGTTAGTGAACACCAACAACGCTTGTTACAAGCAGTCGTGATCATCGACAACGATTTACAAGTGAAGGTGAACACCAATAATGGTTTTCAAGTGAACACTAACACTTACTTACTAGTGGTAATGAACACCAACAAAGCTTTGCAGTCATGAGTTACAATAGTAGTCAACGCTAACCATGATTTACAAGCGGTAGTGAACACCAACAATATTTTACAAGCGGTAGTGAACACCAACAATATTTTACAAGTGGTAGTGATCACCTACACTATTTTACAAGCGGCAGTGATCACCTACACTATTTTACAAGCGGTAGTGATCACCTACACTATTTTACAAGCGGTAGTGAACACCAACAACATTTTACAAGCGGTAGTGAACACCAACAATAGTTTACAAGCGGTAGTGAACACCAACAACATTTTACAAGCGGTAGTGAACACCAACAATATTTTATAAGCGGTAGTGAACACCAACAATAGTTTACAAGCGGTAGTGAACACCAACGATATTTTGCAAGCGGTAGTGAACACCAACAATAGTTTACAAGCGGTAGTGAACACCATCAATAATTTACAAGCGGCAGTGACAGCCAACGATGATTTACAAGCGGTAGTTAACACAAGCAATGATTATATCAATAAACAAAAAAAACTGTGCAGGGGAGATAATTCAGAACAGTCATCCTAGTGATATAACTATTACAGGAGATTTACGTATAGCCTTTAGACGCTAGAAATACCATGTCATGCGTATTTAGACAAGAAACATTTATCATGATGATAATCTATACCCTTAATTGTAATTAATTGCATCGACGTATGATTCCTTTTTCATAAAAATCGTTGGTTATTTTAACAAAAACTTAACGTTCAGTATGATATTGTATATGATAATTTCTACATTTTGAAAACATAAAGCGACAGAAGGCATTTTTCCCTAACGTCAATGTACAGCAAAACCCTCATAATGCGAACACCATAACGAGGGTGTTAATAATGGATGTAAATTGGCGATAGCTTAAAGCAAACCAAGTGCAGTAGAAAGTTCCTTGTAGATATTTCTGCATATTTTCCCTGCATTAAGTAATTGTCTGCCTTTGAAAAAAATATTTATATCTTTTCATTAACCTCTCATTTATATGAACGCATTGTCACGCTTCTGCAAACAGGGTGGACCCAGATCAGACGGCTCTGTTTGCTAATTGAATTTGATAGATCTGGTTCTTTAATTTCTAAAATGGCTACAATGTTTCACCTTCCACACTTCATTCTAACTACTTTGTCTATGAATATTCATAGACTTACTACGGCGTTAACGTAGCTGATCAGTTAAGAAATATCACTGCTTACGGATGACTTCCGTCTGTCATTGTAACAAAGAGACGAGCAGTAATATAAACCTAAGTAGACCGCTGTCTTGAGATAGGATTAGTGATTATACGTCACAAGTGGGCTGTGTGTTTATTTGATTGGATTTACGGTCTGAAGTCGAAACATGCGGGCAATTGTTATTTACACAGGGCAACACAAACCTTAATAACCCATATAAAGTCCGCCACAACACTGAGCTGTTACGTGTTATACTTACATCCGATACGTTTAACGTTGAATATCTAAATGGGCTATTCCAAACGCCATGGTGAATATTTAGGGATTTTTCCAAAGAAAAGTGTAACATGACAAACACAAACAGTGCATACCTTGATGAGGCTTCATCTAGGAACCCTCTCATGTGTGTCTACACTGTTTACAAAGGACATTAGTAACTCGTATTCCGCACAGCAAGGTTTAAGTACTCGAGAAACAATTGGCCGAGTGTCAAATAAAAAGTAAAAATGTACCTAGTTATAGTCAGCCGACCGTACATTTATTCCCCTGGTCAGTGATGGTGTCAAATGGTTTCGATACTGACGGAATGCCGAGTTACTGAGCGTGTCACAGAGCTCCAGATAAGATACTTAAAATTAATAATTTCCAGGCATAGCTCCTTTATTTCTCCACCAAACACTACACTGTGACCACTCTTTAGAATCGTTTCTTCGAGACGATTCTAAAGAGTGGTCACAGTATAGGGTTTAGTGGAGAAATGACGATTTTAGTATTTTGGTAGGCATCGTTAGCTGTAGCTCTGATGGCATCTGGTTGGTTGCAAACCGCAGTCAAGTCGAACGCAGTATAAGAAGGGTTCAGATAAATTCTTCATTTCTAATAATAGTGCACGTAAATATCAATAGTGCACGTGTATTTCTGATTTGAATTGAAACGTATCCTGTCCTATACCGTCTGATTTACATTTTAACAGAACAAAACAGTAATAAAACGCAATATGTACAGTATAATTGATATTTCTGTCAAAGTTCGCATATATTGACGATTTATGTAATAAATATTTCCTTGGTCTAACAAGGAAAATGTTATACTAATGAAGGGTTTAAAACTGACCATTGAGGAGAGGCATATAAGATGTAATACGGTATGTAATGGAAAATACCGTTGATCATGTTATGACAATGACTCGTGAAATTTTCGTTAATTGCTGACATCATGAGTTACAACCAGTAATGAACATCAACACTGATTTACGATAGACAGTGAACACCAATACCGATTTACAAGCGGTAATGAACACAAACTATAACACCAGTTATGATTTACAAGCGTTAGTAAACAGCAACAATGATTGTAACAACAAAGCAGTAGTGAACTCAAATAATGAATATACGAGAAAATTAGTACATACCGCAGCTGGACTCCACGTATGAGGCAGTTGATTTCAATAAAGACACACTATATACAGTATTATAACCACTGGGAGGATGGGAGGATTCAGAACTAAGTCATGCTAGTGTTATAGATCATGTAGAAGATACTATTAATGTACAGAAATTTCACATCTGTCGCAAATATATGTACACATTGTAATTAATGTTATCGTTCTTAACCCATTCCCTCATATTGATGCCTTTTATCGCCTCTGTAAAAAGTCACTTTGTGAAACCATTGTGATAAATAGAGCATTTTCTCCATAGAAGCAAATGCTCTATTTATCACAATAGTTTCAAAACTACACAATTTTAAAGTTTTCCTTTTCTCTAGTAAATGCTCCTTTTCGGTACATTTATTAAAATAGGTTGGGTCTTAAAATAGCCTATGAGGTAATGGGTTAATCAATGCCAACAGTCGTCTACTCATGATCATTTTATATTGCACATTCGAATGATTGGACGCATGCATGGATGTACCCTAGGACGTACGCATAAGTGTACAGTTACACGGAGATACATGTACACACGGGCATACCGTGGTGACTGTGTTGAGCAGCATGCAAGCGGGTCTATCAAAAGCATTACTTATATCATTCTGTCACTGCCAATGTCGCATCTGTGTTTGCCTATTTAAAAGTCGGAATCCATAGTAACTCGGCGCCTCATAAGGATCCAGACTGTATGCCACTGTGATATTGGTTTTGAAAGAAACTGGAATAAAAATTGTAGTAGACAATAAATGTTTCAGACGAAAAAATTTGGCGGCTAATGATTTAAATACCTCGGTATATCTTTCATTTTATCGCCCTAAGAATTATAGTTTACACGTATCGTAGTCCTCAAACACCAAAGGAAAGGTGTAAACATTAATGTGCCTTTCTTCTGTCGATGCCACAGCGTATAATATTAAACGGCAACTTACAGTAAAGTCTCACTAATACGATCACTCGACAAATGTACAGTAAATCCCCTATGAATTGTAATTGTAGTAGGGAATATTTTAGATACTTTAGGCAGGTGACAGCTTAATGCAGGGTAAGTCAGTCATGCAGAAAGTTCATTGAAGAGCTTTGTGTATGATTCTCACTCTGCATTAAGCTTCAACCTGACACCGAGACCGATATTTATACTAAATGTAACGTCCGGTTTAGAGGGGCTCTACTGTATGATTCTAGATTTTAACCCTTTTCTCCATACATACGCCTTTCTACGCCTCTGTAATAACCACTTCTTTAAACCATTGTGATAAATACAGCATTTGCTCCTATAGGAGCAAATGCTCTATTTGTCACAATGGTTTCAAACTACAAAATTCTAAAAATTCTACTTTTCTCTAGTAAATGCTCCTTTTGGGTAGATTCATTCAAAGAGGTTGTGTCTAAAAATAGCCTATGGAGGAAAGGGTTAAGCCAGATGGCAGCGTATTACATACAGGGCAAACGTTAAGCAAGCATTTCTTAAAGGAACTACGTGTTTTACTGATTCCTATGTTAATCAAACATGATGTTGTATTAACCATATTTAGTATACATGTAGTTATATTTACAAGACATGTGCTTTTCTGTGTGCATAATTTGATAAGTCCGAAGTATTACATCGGATTGTACTAATAATTATGCTCCTTGCAATATGTAGGAATGACAATGAAACACATGTAGTGTATGTATTGTCTGCACATGGAGATGTTTAGAGATCACATAATAAAGCGTTACTAAGTAAATAAATACATTTTCGACTGACCTAAAGTAGAAGATGCTGTAAACAGATCAAGGTTGTCCTTTCACTCTTTACTCTATGAATATTCATAAATAAATGATGAAATCATGGATATTATTAGAGTAATTTTTAAAATGACATATTAACTCATGGATTTTTTGCCGAAAATGAAACTGCATAATCAGCTTTATAATGTTCCAAAAGCAGAGCAGACACTGATCGAACGGCTCCGAAAGATCCGTTTGATCTGGTTGTACAATGTTTGCAAATGCGTCGAAATGCGTATTTATGGAGTAAAGGGTTAATAAACAACAACGCACGCTTGGGTAACAGGTATTTACTCTCCATTGATAAGACCATATTCCTTAACAAATTAAATGTAATGCATACAAGACTTTCCATCTATGAGTAGAACTATTCAATTTACATCAGGGTCCCGTTTTACAAAAGATAGTACGACCAAATTTGTCGTTAGTCTATGATCGTCATAAATATTCAACTAGCTGAAAGTTTAATCTATTGTAACATGCGAGAATATATCTCAACTTCGTACGACAGAAAGTATCGTAGGTACATGTACTACCATATGCCAATCACAAATTCCAGTTGCCATCGCACCCCTTTAATTCATAAATACGCTTTTGCAAACAAAATACAGTAAAACGTCTCTATAACGACCACTAAATTACATCAAGTATTGTTTTTTGAAAAGCAGGTAACTGCTTAACGCAAGGTGAAAGTAAAACAGAACGCTCCTATAGGAGCCTAACCCTTACCCTCCTATAGGAGCTTTCTGTTTTACTTTCACCTTGCTTTAAGCAGCAAACTGCCCTAAATACGAACTAATTAACTCAATTGAGTGGCCATTATAGAGAGGGTTTACTGTATACCCAAAGCAGACGGATCCTATTGAAGCAGTTTGATCAGGGTCTGATCTGCTTGCTTATGGAACAATATAGAATTTATTCTGCAGTGTCATGTTTTAACAAAACTTCCATAGTGTGTTAGGACTTACAATATATTCTGCCACAATATCTTTCGTAAAACGGGACCCAGGTGTATGACGTGAAGAAATTCGCAGAACAGCAGGCGACATTTGTTTCACTCCAGGGAAATTGACAATTTTATGCTCATTTAATGTCTCCCAAAGCGAAGACAAAATTACATTATCCGATTAGATTACAAAGATGTCGGTCTAATTTGAAAAAGCTACACTATTCTATGTATTTTGGATTTGAAAATGTCTTTCTGAACAAAATATCGAGTTGAAAACACAATCGCAAGGTTTGTTCTTAAAATTAATGGAACATAATTGGTATGAGTATGATATGTCATGGGAAGCATTTTAAAACAAAAAACTAGTGTTTTCTCAACAATCCTTGTTAGTGGTTTTTCGCTGACATTAATCTGAGTTCATTGCTGGCTTCGTTATAATTACACAAACTAAATGTAAGTATTTGTATGAACGAATGGCCAATCAATGGCATTATTCCATTGCGAGTTCGATGCCATTATTCATGTGTATTGGTATTTGTAAACAGTGCAGATTCAAATCAACTAAGGTATGAACTGCTTGTCATTCAACCTTTTCACATATTATATCCTTCATACTAAATGGATTCCATCATAAAACACTGACGAGCCATTTACAGTTCGGCGGTTAAAGATGATTGGATCTATGGTGGTATATTTCTGAAAGTTCACTATCATGAAAGTCTCATGTTATTATCTCACAAAGATACTTAACGAATAAGTTTTCATGAAAACGTTTGCGTTATTCGTTTGAGATATTTATGTGAAACGTGGCACCTGGTAACATTTCATTATAACCAGATAACTATCCTAAAACGAAGTGTGTCACGATATTGCTTTAAAATGCCACTATGTAATAAATTTGTATTTTAACGAGTTATTTATCACGGAAATAGATACGAATGTAGTTATTAATTAACTAGGAATATTTAATCTAATAATAGATAATGGTATTCGGATGATTGCCGCAGTTGCCCATTAATGTTCAGACATATAACAGGGTATCTGTTTTCAGATAAGTTAACAGGAATGTTTTCGAGAACAGTTACGCCTTATTTATACCATGTGATGGCAATACAATGGCACTCAAAGGTCATTTTGACGCAGTAAGAGAAGGTTTTCATGCGAGGTTTCCATTGCCTCTAATTGGATACTTATGTGCGGTATTGACTGTAATTTTTTCACCAAGGCTAATATAAGTCGTAAGTGGTGTGAGAAAAATGCCATCATACGGGTATGTTTGTGTTCAGGTCACATCAAGAGTACGGAAAAACCTCTTTATAACGGCCACTAAATTACATCAAGTATTTTGTGTTAAAGGCAGACGACTGCTTAAAGCAATGTGATCGTAAAACAGAACGCTCCTTTCACCTTGCTTTAAGCAGCCACCTGTCCTAAATACCAACTAATTAATGCAATTTAGTGGCCGTTATAGAGAGGTTTTACTGTAATTCTATTGTGTAGTCCAACGTGTATACTCTAATTACCCTGGGTACTCGGACAAACATAGACAAATAGTGCAGTCCCAGGTCAAACAGCTCCTGAAGGAGACATTCGATCAGAATCCTCACCTTTGAAGGTGCTACTAAGTCAAACTAAACCAGAACACTCAAAATAGTGCAACATTGTATTATTGTTTTAATGGGTAATTCATTTATTGACAGGAGTCTTAAAACGGACGTTGTTGCTTAATTCAGGCCAATCGTGATACAGAAAGCTTCTATATGAGCGTGGTGTATCTATTTTGCCATGTATTACCCTACAACCTGATTTAAAGCACCATATTATTAATGACCGCTTAAGACAAGTTCTGTTATATTTAGCTTTACATACTAGTGGGGAGGGGTACAGTAAAACCTCTCTATAACGGCCTCTAAATTACATCAAGTGTTTTGTGTTACAGGCAGGTGGTTGCTTAAAGCAAGATGAAAGTAAAACAGAGCGTTCTGTTTTACTTTCTCCTTGCTTTAAGCAGCCACCTGTCCTAAATACCAGCTAATTAAAACAATCTAGTGGCCGTTATATAGAGGTTTTACTGTATAGTGTAAGGTCGAATACTAAATGTAATCACAGTATACGACTATTCTCGGACATACAATGTATTGTTGATGACAGGGTTGGTCAGTTTGAGTAAAGGGAAATTAGAAACTGTCTTAAGCAATCATTAAAATGAGATATATATCTGGTGTTTCACCCGTTACTCCATAAATGCACCTTTCTATGCAAACAGAGTAGACCCAGATAGGGAGCCGTCTATTCAGGGTCTGCTCTGTTTGCTTATGATAAGATATAGATATGATTCTACAGTTTCAGTCTTGGCCAAACATGTGTGTCCATATTCTATTATAACAATTAATTTAACCAATATCCATGGTTCATTTTTTCTTACATAAGTATTCATAGGGTACACAAGTAATGGGGCAATGAGTTAACCCTTTCCCTAATGACCAATTTTTTTTTGCAATATCAGAGCTCAAGATAAGATGCGTAAATCAAAACATTTTCCTTAATAGCTTCATTATTTCTCCACCAAACCCTATAATGTGACCATTCTTTAAAATCGTCTCTTAGAGACGATTCTAAAGAGTGGTCACAGTGTAGGGTTTTGTGGAGAAATGACGATTTTAGTATTTTGGTAGCTCTGAATATTCATTAATTTATTTGTTATAAGTTTATAAATTAAAACGGAATTGCTGGCTTAAACATAACCTGTAGGATCAGATCTATATAATCCATGGCGCAGAGTGTAGGCCTTGACCAGACGGCTCCTACAGGAAACGTCTGATTTTGGAATGCTCTCTTTGCAGCGGCATAAAATATGCATATGTGAGAGACACTGTTGAGATGGTCGCTTGGTGAAGCCCGAAAGTAATGCAGACATTTCATATTGGAGTTTGCTTCATGTTTTGTTCTGCAACAATCGGTGGTTTTTAAAGATCCTTATGCAATAGTTTAAGAAGCCAAAGCGAGCGAAAACCACCTGCCTAAATATATCTTATTTCTTCTCTACTAGAATGCCGGTTTGATTATGATATACTGTATTTCCCAACCAATAGAGAATATGTGACGTCATTTGCAGTCTATTTGATTTTTGATGAGATACTGAGTTATTGTCTGTAGCTGAATGTATAAAACAAACAAGGAGGAACGGCAAAAAACAATTGAGACCGGTGACAAATTTAGCTAACAACCAAAGGTTCAGCGATGGAACATTCCTCAATGGTTGAAGTGAAACAAGCGGGTCAAAATCATTCACCTAATTCCGTACTTAGTTATCTAAAATGTTTTAAAATTGATAAATATCCTATATAGA
This sequence comes from Azorinus chamasolen, assembly GCA_963576725.1. Taxonomy (NCBI): domain Eukaryota; kingdom Metazoa; phylum Mollusca; class Bivalvia; order Cardiida; family Solecurtidae; genus Azorinus; species Azorinus chamasolen. Next base: position 40,327,220 of record OY755237.1, on the reverse strand, counting down.
CCTATCCCTTGCATATCAACGGAACCACGCATTATCACACACTAAAAGGCTAATGTAAACGAAGTTTCGATCAAGTTTTTGAGAAACATTTGACCCGGTGTCGAGCAGCCTGACTCCTTAACCTTTTCACCGCCGATGTCGCATAAATGCACCACGACAAATAGTGCAGTCCTAGATCAGACGCCGCCTTTTCAAGGCGGCGTCTGATCAGGGGCTTCACTATTTGTCTCAATCTCTATTTCTATATCTGTGCTTTATTCATTTTAAATTTCCTTTTATTAATTTCATTTCCTTATAGTACCGAATGGTTTAACAAAAATTGGATTACAGAAGACAATTAGAATTTTTTACACCGAAAGGGTTAAGACTTTGTGTAACTTTATTTTGATCGAAGCTGATTGAAAATAGGAACCAGGTCGCGGAATGCGGGAATAATAGAGTCAAATGGTTAAATAATACTTCAATATAATGACACTTCAACATTAAACATGTCAGCATTAACCAACATGCTATTATGTTAAAACCATTAAACGGCAGTTTAGCATTTAAATTGAACACATCCGTTTTACCAATGAAATTAATAAAACGTTTCATATAATTAGTTTTGCCGTTCCCTGTTCTATCAAACCATTACCCTGGTCTGAAGATCGACATTGACGAGAAGTTACGAGATCACATTAGGGAGCATGTACCGCCCACCTGCTAGGCATTTGGGTTTATCATGCAGACCATCTATTGACTCAAATGACAACTACTCTTAGACAACAACTACACTAGACTATGGAATGGAACTGTGGACGAAAAGGGCTGCATAAAGAAATCCCTTTCTTAACTACTATAGGGGGTTTGGTTGTCCAATTAAATAGAACAATACTCCACGTTCACATCGAGACGTAGTATCTATTAATGGAACCTGAAAACGTCACCAACATATAATTATATAAATGGATTTAAATCTAGTCCAAATGATCAGTGACTTTATTCCACTTGGATACTGAAAGTTGATTTAAGCACGATGTTAATTATTATCTTGATGTCCTAGGGAAATGTTCTATTGCGTCTGGGAACGAAAGGTATCATTACATTAGAATTTACCGTTTAAACAATAGCCTCTATTTTAATAGTGATGAACGTACTAAACGCCTGTAAGTCTGCAAATAGTTTAATAATACGGTAAGGTCCCGCTAATACGGCCTAAAGATTTATATAGGCGTTTTTAATATAAGCAGTTTGCATAACTCTTTCCTCCGTGAATATCCATGATAGAAATAATGACGTCTTAAATATTAATTAGATTAATTTGTTATAATAGCGCATGGACACATACATGTTTGGCAAAGGCAGATACTATTATACTCATATCTATACGATATCATAAGCAAACATAGCAGACCCTGATCAGACGGCTCCTATAATAGCCGTCTGATTTGGGTCTACTCTGTTTGCAAAGGCGTAGAAAGACTTATTTATGGAGGAAAGGGTTAATGCATGGCACAGGTAATGCCTTGTATTAAGCTTTCACTTATTCTTTAAAAAACAAAATCCAGAATGAGACGTATTTAGAGTAGACTTTACTGCTACGAACTATGGCTTCTTGGTCCTGTATCAGTTTCAACTGAATGTTACTCAGTGCGGTATCATGTCATATGACACCAACAGGTGGCAAAACCTACCTTGTCTCAATTGGACAAACCGTCTCCATATAACTGAAATACTATTGGATGGAGATTACGGCAAACACATACGCACGCACATACAAGCACACACACGCGCGTACATGCACGAACATACACACGGACGCACGTGCATACGCACGAACACAAACAGTAGCACGCACACGCACATACACATGTGTGCACACACGTCCATACGTACACACACAGACACACACACATGCGCGCGCGCACATACACACACGGAATACGCAAATATTTTAGTGAATACGAGAAGAGTTTAATTTTAAAATTGTTAATTATCCTTTTCTAGATGGAGATGTGCCACGTTCTACATCTTATGGGGTTTATATTTTTCAACTTATTCGGTTTGCCCGAGCTTGTTCTTTGCTTGAAGATTTTAACAGACGTAATTTAGTTATAATAACTGATAAACTTCTTAAACAAGGTTACAGATATCACAAACTTCGGAAAACTTTTTCTAAATTTTATTATCGAAATTTACCACTCATTAGTAAATATAATTGCAATCTACGGACGTTACTGCTACAAGGCATTTCTCAACCAGACTTTTATGGGGATGTTATCTACAAACTTAGGAAATTTCGGGGTCATATCCATTTTCATGATTTGTTTATTAAACGCATTAAAACATTTAAAAAGAATGGTTATGATCCTATTATTCCCTCTTTGCCTGCGCGATGACAGGCCGATGGTAGTACTCTATGATGGTATACTATTAAACTTGGATACAGGATGAGCTTACCAGAATCATGTATTACTTTTTCCCTGTCGTGCCCTTAACGGCTTACCTGCAGGTGCTCTGACTTCAGCAAAGTCATTGAGTACATATTTGACGGAATGTCACAGTTATTATGCTATGTTTTACATGTTGTCCTGTGTTCGCCGTCGTCTATGTCGTGGGTAAGTCCAGCGGGGATACCTTTATTTACACTATTTGTAAAGCTAGGTGACTTTGAGAGAAGTGTGAGGTTAGGACGTCCGTAAACCGGTTTAAACCCCCAGTGGTGTTTTTGCTACTGACCGTGCCAAGGCGGTACTCTCTTTGTCACCCTTCCTTTTGTTTGCCTTGTGTCTTCTTTGTGCTTGTGATTTTGTTCATGTGTGGAACGTTGGTCTCTGGTTCTTGTGTGTCTTTTGGTGTTTTCTGTGTTCATCTCGTGTGTGAGTGTGCGTTTGGGTGTGTGGTTGTGTGTGTATGTGTGTCATGCTGTCTATCGGTGTTTTGGTGGTGGTTGCGTCTTGTATGTGGCTTTGCCTGCTTGACTTTACTACTTTTCCATTAATCGGGTCGAAGCTTTTACTGGTTGCTCATATTAAATAATTATTATTCCGCGTGATCAACATGCAACGTTCGACACATATTACATGACCCTGCTGAGTTTGATTAATGCCATTGCATCTTGCAAAGTCGTCAAATATCTGAAGCCTTCATAGCTTTGCATCCAATGGCAAGTACCACTATGAGAGTTTGATGTTTTAGGTACCCCATGTTTTATGTAATATTTTCCTTAAGTGTGCATCCTCCTCCAGTCTATAACAGCAGAACAGAGGGACATCCGAGCGTTATGCAAATGATGATTGATTGATGCAAGCTGACTCGATGAAAGGTTTGTTGTAGCTAAAGGTGAATTGTTCGTACATAAATGCTGCGCATAACTTAGGCGCCATTTTAAACTGTAAATTACCTTACCCGGCTTACTAAAAAATAGATGAAGTAATACTTGCTTTTCTTACACTTTCACTCATAAAATAATGTGCTCTACAGTAAGATTTATGCTAAAACAAGCTTATAATTACACCGTGTAATAATGTTCTTTTTGAAAAGGAAAGAACGCGAATTTTCATGTAAATTAGGCAATTACGCTAGCAGTGAATCTTCAGAAAGACGATGTTGCATGTATTACGTGTATAATGCAATACTGATATTGCAAACAGGCCGACTCGTGACATTAATCATCACTGTTTGAAATTAAAAACAATAAACGTCAATTAAGTAGTGTGCTGTGCGCGCGGATATAGTTCACGTATTCCTAATTAGAACAACCACCTGAAGAGATTTTATTCAACACAGTTCTGCTGAACCGATTTATCGAATGGAACATTGGTGTGTCGTACACGGTATCAGTGAGTGAATAACAGGGCAAATATTAATATATTACACTTACTAATTTACTACACACGCCTTAAATTTGGTTGTTGTATTTATGTGTACAAAATACTTTATACATAGACTTTGAACATGAATTCTGATAATTGGCTGCATTCTTCTAGTCAGTTAAATATTGACGTACATATACATTGAGGAATTTGTTTTGTCCTCTATTTTCTTTAATGGTTTTAGCGGTTCCAAAGGAGAATAACTAAATTAACTTTATTGCTGCGAGGCTTTTTGTCTCGTATAACAAGACCGTAAAGTTGCCATATATCATTACACGGGGCAATAAGATCATGGGTTGATGCTAATCTAAGCTCGTTATACTCTTGGCATAAATGTCTTAAGTAGATTTCAAGTTAGTTCCACAACATATAATACGATTAAGAAGGGGGTATAAACTGCTTAGCGGTAATTTTGTAATTAAATCATTGTATGTGTAACATCTGTGTTTTGTCTTGTTTGGGTAACTGATATCCCATTAAAGGGGAGAAATTATATTCGGCTTGGATTAGTTGTCCATGTCTTCTCAAGTGAACGAGCACTGGTAGGTTCATTAAAGATTACGGTGACGTTTCATTATGGCATCGTTCAGTTCGCCACTACATGATCAGTACTACTAAATGGAAACGTAATTGGTGTGTCATTCTTACTGATGTTGGTATCATGCTAAATAATTCACATGTTTTACATAAGAATATCACGATAAAACAATATCCCAGAAACAATATACAAAATACACAAAGAAAGTATATATGCTGTTCACATAACGTTTTACCAGACTATCAATTACAGACAAGGTACAGTCCAATGCACAGTTGCATTTGTGAATGAACAGGTGGTTTAACCCATTACCTCATAGGCTATTTTTAGATACAACCTCTTTGAATGAATCTACCGAAAAGGAGCATTTATTCGAGAAAAGGAAAATTTAAGAATTTTGTAGTTTGAAACCATTGTGATAAATAGAGCATTTGCTCCTATAGGAGCAAATGCTCTATTTATCACAATGGTTTCACAAAGTGACTTTTACAGAGTCGCCAAAAGTCGTCAATATGAGGGAAAGGGTTAAATGTACTATAATATAATATAAATATGACAATATAATGTATAACTACTGTATATAACTGACAGCTAGGACTTAAGCGATTTTATCTTCATTCATTTTACCATATTGGCTTACATGAATGGAGTGTCTGTCAAATCGTTCACCCTATTCATCTATTGTATGTATATAGCTTAATGACTGCCTAATAAACTGCATATGTTTGCACCACGTCAACTCATGTTCCACAAAGCCATTTAACAAGCATTGCTTTAACGATTTGGCAATAGGCCAAGTATGTTTATAGGCATTATTGAAGAGTTTTGCTAAACCCAGAGTTAGCTTGTTATTGTTTTGTTTATGATCTGTGCCGTCTTTACTAACAATACGTTATTGTGCGTATAATAGTGTAGACAATATGACGTCATATTGAAGGCAATTCATATTCATCAAAATAAAAAGGAAAATATCAGGATAGTTTTTATTTATTTGGATAGTATCACTTTGAACAAATTGTGTAAAGGTAGCTGGAATTTTCATAGGGTTGGTTGTATAAACTCTATGTCTTTGTGGTTCTTAGATGTATTGGTATATGATCTAAAACAATGCGAAATACTATAAGCAAAAGGCATACATGTACATATAATAGATAAAAGATACAAATAGTCAAATACATTTGATCGCTAGAGACGATATGTAAACAAACTTCAATGTACAAAACAACAGTACAGTAAATGCGTAGCATAGTTACCAAATCTTTTACATGTCATTCTACAATTTAACCAAACAATTAACGTTCAAGAAAATAAACTGTTAAACAAGAATCATTATAGATGAAATGAAGACATAGTTACCTCTGGTAAAATATAGAATTCCTCCAGAAATATATCAAAATCATGCCATAATTAAAAAATGGCTGTCAACTGAATATGCCGAAAATACGATTAACCCGTGATTCCCATGATTAAAGTTATATTATAACTAGTTGTTATTTCCCTTTACAAAAACACACTGTTAATGAAAGATAGTTAAAGAAATGTATTGGGGAAACTGACATGAACACGAGAAACAAGTATATTTTCAAATTATTTATTCTTTGATCCATGTATAATAAAGTGTACTCTAAGACAAAATGTATTACTTGAAATAGTAACACTAACTGTATGTTGGTAGATAGAGATATGAGCAAATGAATTGGTTAATTCTACTATACTGCTCTCAAACTATGACATTGCTTTTCCCCAGTAAGGTTAAACTTACGTTTATTATGCAATTGCCGCAGGTATGTGAGTGTGTGTATGTATGTGAATATGGTGTTAGTTGAGTTGAAAGGATAAAAATGAATATTTGGAAACCAAATTCGAGGAAAAGTGTTACTCAGTCTACTCACCGAGGCAAAACGATGACATTATCTATTCATAATCGGTCACACACTACTCTTTATGTATCATATTGCATTTGGACTAGTATATCAAACATTTTATTCATCTAATACGCATTAACACTGTTTATACTGAATCCATACAGAAATGTTCGAAAAGAAAATATGAAAATGTCGAGGTTTAATTTGCACGTGTATGTGTGGTTTGGCTTTTATCGGGTTTACATCGATTTATCAGAGTGAGTATTTCAGTCATAGCACGACGTCCAGCTAATTACAGGTGTAGGAAGACCCCATAGGCTTTTCTGTGCACGGAAGAAACTGCATTGTTTCGTGCACAGAAGAACTACCGTGTATGTACGAAACTTATACATGCAATAGTATGTGTTTACCATATACTTTGGAACACTTGTTAGATTATTGACTACTGTAAATCGATATAATTTTATTCGGCTACAAATGCCCCCAGGTGCACACACGGACTTGGCATATCCCTTCCAGATGTAGGTATAGATAGACAGTTATTCAAATCATTCAAAATAAATGTATTAAACAGAATTTCAATTCCACGGATTACGGTATTTCTGAATTATGGTGGCAAGAAATGCTGCTTATGGAGAGGTAGCACAGGATTATTTCTATAGGGGTTTAAGAGTCTCACACGGCGATTTGTTCAGAACAGCAGCAATATTCTATTACTCTGGTACTTACAACCTCAGGATATCCACACACACCGTGCGTAATCCTTGGGCTGATTTCGGCTTCTATGGAAGTCATTCATATACCAGATCAAGACTTCATTTGACCGAGGGGCAGATTAATCGGACAAGGCAGAACTAGCCGGTGATTTGTTCACCAGACGACTCAATGTCTGTCTGTACTGTCCCGAAGGGACGATCTAGTGAGAGTCTCCCGACGTAAGAACAAACGTTATGCTGCATGTCACATACTGCGTAGGGATCGTTTCAGGGCCTTTCCAGGGCTGGTATTGGCTGTGGATATCCAATCCCACATGTCACTAGGAGTAATTCAAATACCTGTTTCAAGATGGAAATAACTCTTGCACTCTGTTAGAATCAACTTCGTTAATGGAGACCAATGTCAATGTCATAGGAAACTGTGCATCACAATACCCGGATTTGAATCCTATATAACATCCGAAGAATTTCTTACCAAACATGCATGGCGACGTCCCAATCCCCATGGTAACGTCAAGGACATGCTAGATGAATTGCTTTAAAGTGATAGTCTCTACTTGCAACGTGTTTTAAAAATGCCTAATAATTACATAAATTATTTGCTTATATGCTGAAAAGAAGTATATCACAAGAAAATTAGTCGAATAAACGCCGAAGAAGACACAGCTTTTAAGTGTTTGATATCGAATACCCGTTTATTCGACAATGTTTAACCCTTCGCTTGCTATTCACGTCAATAAACCTCCCTGTAAATAGTGAAGACCCAGATGAGACAGCTCCTGCATGAGCTGTCTCATCAGGGTCTGCACTATTTACAAGTTGATTGTGCAATCAGTGCACTCCACAGCAGTGATTGCACAGCGAAATATGTGTACACAGTGAAGATATATGAAATGTATTTTAAAATTCAGCAAGAGAAGGATTAAGTATTTATTCGGCTCGGTTTTAGTTCGTTACATGTAACAGTTCGACAACGGCTAATAATATTGTTGTAGAACACCAAATATAAGCATCGATGAAAACGGTTTATTTTGTATCAAAGGGGCATTTTTCGATATATTAAGTTCAAATTGACAATCTCCGTAACATTATGGGGATTTCCACTTTAAGAGTGAATTAGTATTCCACGATCTGACAGCACTGTACGAGGCCGCTGTCAGATCGTCATTAATGCACGCGTCGGTCAAAAACACTACCGATGCAACCAAAAGTATGTGCGTGCAAAGGGCAGTTTGACTATGAGTATGGAACAGAAAATATAGAATGTACCTGGCCTCTGTTTGTACCAATTATATAAACGCTAGCTAAAATGATAATGCTTATCCCTTCCCATATTCTATGTTTACTGTAAAAGAACAAACAGTAGCCCGAACAGCAACACAAGGAAACAGCAAGTTCAATACCTAATGAATACCTATAGACAGAATAGTTAGATCTATAATGAACTATGAAAGGTGAAACATTATAGCTATTTTAGAAAGTAAAATAAACATAACTATCAAATTCCATTAGTAAACTGAGCAGAACCTGATCAGATGGCTCCTATAGGAGCCATCTGATCTGAGTCTACTCTGTTTGTTTGCAAATGCGTGTGTAGGAAAGAGTTAAATTCGACTTTCATATTTCTCAAAATGGATACAGAATATTAACAACACATTAAATCACATTGGTGGCATTTATAGCAAACGCATATTTTCAATAAAATAATAAAACACGGCCTGCTTACGTTCAAGTATTCCTATGACGATTGTCAAAATAAACGCTTATACTTTGTCGGCCTATTTTGAATAGTTATTGACATATTGAGTTTTTGTTATCAAACAAAGTTTTGTTGTCTATAGCGTTTCTTCATTCGGTTTCCTTGCGATATACGAGTTCAGCATTATAAACAAATAATTTCAACCCTTACAATGCGGGACATGAGTCACTCATGTCCTTTGAAAACAATGTAGACCTAGATGAGAGGGCTCCTAGAGGGTCATTACAGTTTTTCGTGACATTTGAAAATACGGCGTTGTAACGTTCAAAGCATTTTTAAACGCGTCGCACGTAGAAACTGCCACTGTAAATGTAATGTTGGTAATTCACGTCATAGTCTGTCGACTATCAGTGACATTATAACAGGTACTGTAGATTTGTCGTACCTAACTGCGGTACGATATAACCGAACCATACGTTATAACCAAACAAGTGAACTAAATCGTAAACAAACAAATACATTGATTGAAAGTAAATGAACAACACAGGTAAATAGATAAACTTTGTCAGACAAGGTCAGTGTTTCAGTTGTTACCGTTACTGATGTTAGCAGATGTAAATCGTAATTACTTGTCATTATTTCGACATCATATTCATTCCGTAATCAATGAATAGCATGGCTTAGGAACAAACCACAGGTTGAAATATACAGAAAGATCGCATCTCTTGAAAACGCATCTAAAGTCCTATTCAGAGAGCTGTGGAAAAGTGCTTTCATGCTAGAACAAAACAAGAATGGCATGTTAATTACAATTCCGTAAAAAATACCACTTTGGTGCTTTGCAGTACGCTTGCTTTAGGTTGATGTTTTTGTTTATTCTAAACAATGTGCGACATTACTTTAAAGACCATGTCCCATATTTTCTTACATGATCTTAAGTCTAAATTCGAGACTTTTTACATTTGTAAGTCTCCGAGTCTGTAAAGTTAGGTTTCATTGTAACTTCACCATAGTGCACATTTGTAAGAGTGTTTGTCTAACATTTACAAAAGAAGAGACTTTGTCATAATTATTACATGCAGGGTAACTGTTTGACAGTGACACTCGTGATATTAGAGAGTACGGATCCATATACCTATATTACGGCATGTATGTGGACATCATTAACCCTTTCCCTGATGAATATTCATATAGGAAATAATGACGTCATAAATATTAATAAGACTATTTTTTATAATGACTTATGACCGCATGATATGTTGGCTCAGGCAGAAGCTGTAGAATCGGATCTATATTACACCATAAGCAAACAGAGCAGACCTCTGTTCTGTTTGCAGGTGCGCCAAAATGCGCTTACATAAGGGAAATATTTAATTTATCGACAGTCGCCAGTTCTGGCATTATAACTCTTTACTCCATGAATATTTATGTATTAAGAAATAATGACATCATGAATATTATTTAGAATAATTGTTATAATAGAACATGGACTCAGGAATATTTTGTCATGGCAGAAACTGTAGAATCATATCTATATCATATCAAAGGCAACCAGAGCAATCCCCGATCAGACGGCTCCTGTAGGAGTTGTCTAATCTGGGTCTAATATGTTTGCAAATGCGTAGAAAGGCGTATTTCAAGAGTATGTGGTTACATTTTAACGAGTTACAATCTAGACTAACTTCATATGACACACGTTATCGTAACTGCTTACATACGACGATTGCCACTTCCAGTTTACGATATTTTCAGTCGCATGATCTCTCATAAGAGTCCCTTGGGTAGCATGTACTGTGTCCAATGGTGACAGACAAGTGGATGTTATAGTCATTAACCAACTTTTCGCGAGAAGACTCGCGTTTGCAAACATATTGATCCAGATGAGACGTCGGGAAATGCGTCTCATCAGGGGCCCAGCTGTTTGACCTTTTCTCTTATGTAAGCGCATTTCACGTATCTGCAAACAGAGTAGACCCATATCAGACGACTATTATAGGAGCCATCTGATCAGGGTCTGCTCTGTGTGCTTATGGTGTAATATAGATCTAATTCTATAGCTTCTGCCTGAGTCAAAATGTCATGTGTTCATATGGTATTATAAAAAATAATCTTATTAATGATGTCATTATTTCTTACATCACTATACAACGGGGAATATGTTAACTCTTGTTCTATAGATTCTCTAAAGCTTGATTGGATCGAGAAAAAAAAAAGATCAACCTTGTTAAACAGTTAACACGCATTTTTCATGACTTCCATTATACTGTAATAAGGTTTGTTTAATATTGATCACGTGTTGATTTGTAGAAAAAGAGATATTTCATTTGATCGATGATATTGTCAAAACCATCCCACATAATTAATCTTCGCACATGTCTATTTTAAGCAACAGACAGCCCAAAGGGGTTTGTACCGCTCCCTAAGAGTCTATATACTATATGATAAAAAAGGGTTCCAATTGACAGAACGGACATCCGTGTTCCAAATCAGGTCTGCAAGTCTTGATTTTAGGTTTGTAATTCTTTCGGCCATTGAAAGTCACAATATTTTACTGACAAATTGATATAATCTTCTGACGGTATCTTTGCACTAAATCGAAAAATGCTTTTCCCAAAAGTTTACGCGATATCTTGGCCATTTACAAACGTTCGTCTACCCCGGTCTCACCTCAAGTTTTCAGTTCCCAGCATCAAAACGATGATGTAAAACTAGTTAGGTTTGGCAATTACCTTCACCTCACCGTGAAAACGACCACTGTACGTGGCTATACGGAATTCCCAAGTTTACCTTCGCTCACGTAATATAATGGTTTCAATCAAATAGTATTCGGCTGATATCAACAGACTGTAATATGGCTTCATTAGGAAAAAAACCTAACGATATACAGAGAACACAAATGGAGGTTAGTGATATAATTTAATCGTTTTATTGAACCACGCTATCTTTCGGTTATAACTGTGATACGGTGAGACAGGGGTGAACGAACATTTGCCAATGACCAACAAAACACGTACACATTTGAGAAAATCATTGTTGATTTTTTTAAAAGGTGCATGCGATACCGTAAGGAGATTGTATTTATTTCGTAGTAAACTGTCTTGGTTTTCAATAGCCGAACGAATTACGAATATATCATTAAAATTGAAAGAGTTACTGGCTTGTTTGTTCTTGTGGTACACTGGTGTCTGTTTTGTCAGTTGGAACCCTTGTTATTATATAGAATATATAGACTCGCAGGGAGCGTTACAAACCCCTATGGAACATCCATAATCCAATACATGACAAACAGACAAACAGTGTAGACCCTGAACAGAGAGTTCCTGAAGGAGTCTTTTGAACAGTGTATGTATTGATTGCTATGCCAATAAATGTCAAAGGTTGACACTAGGACATATTTCTTTTGCAGGAACTCTCGGCAGTGAAAATTGGGTTGGTTTTAAAGTTTCATTTTAATGAGTTTATCTATAAGTAATATTAAACGGATGTAAAGGGGCTACACTGGGACATGTTTACTGTATGCCATAGCGTTACATTGGAGTCATGTTGGAAGAATGAATGACGTGGCGTTATAGACGTTGCGTGTTACTGACATTCAAATTTGTGAGTTTAGATATAACAAGACTTATGTTAACCTGTCGTACAAGCACATTATGCCAGATCAAACACTGATACAGTTGAACTTCGATATCTCGAACTTCAAGGAACCATACAAACTAGTTCGAGATAACAGAAGTTAGAGTTATCCGATTTCTGATCTGGACACATTCTTAAGTTCACAGCTTAATGCAGGTCTACTTTAGACCCAAATAAAGTTGCCACACGTGTTTCTAGATATGCGTTGTGATTCATGTTAGAGCTATTCTGTATTGCGAGTTTTAGAAGGACTGAAATTTTAGTTCGAGTTATCCAGCAGTTCGAGTTATCCGATTTCGAAATATCGAAGTACATTTGCATTGTACTTACTATCGATTCATTTAAACTTTTAAAAGCCTATAAAGCGAGTATCAAGCAGCTTGGATCCTGATGAGGCACCAAGTCATTCTACTTCTCATCTGGGTCTAAGGCGTTTTGTTCGCAGGACCAGGTCGTGTTTTGCAAGATAAGTGTAAATTATTCGATATTATTTGATCCTTAGCCTGCTATGGGCGGATGAGTGAATACATATGCAAACAGTTTGGGTCCAGATGAGAAGCGGAGTAACTCCGCGTCTCATCAGGATCCAAACTGTTCGACACCCTGATTGCAATTTAGTAGACAAATTGGTTATAGCTGGAATTTTGAAAATGTATTAGGTGAAAAAAATCTGTAAAAATAATTTGCTCAGCAGGCTAAATGTAAAACACGATAACGATAGTCCGGTAGCTATGTTATATAATAAAACAATAACTATCTAATCATCTGGCCAATGTGATATTGACCTTGGCATTCGTCCTCGGTAGATATTAATCTCTTCCATATTCTGACATAGTGACCTCCTCATCAAATAATTACTGTATTCAAGTAACATTTGCCGACACATTCGTCACAGTATTCTTGTGATCAATATTACATGTTATGGGATATTCCATAGTAACGTTGCTTGGATTTCAACTTTCATCGGTGATTAACCATTGACTTAATATATACGCGTTTTAGCGTTTTTGCAAATGGAGTAGACCCAGATCAGTAGGTTCATGTAGGAGACATGTGATCATGGTCTGCTCTGTTTGCTTATTATATAATATAAATCTGATTCTACATTTTCCTTCATGTTGAAAAAAACTTGATCACACATGTAGTGCCATTATATAATTTCATTTCATTAATTCTCATGGTGATATTATTTCTGAAATGACTATTCATGGGGAGTAAATGATCCACGTATAACGTCTTATTTTCATGGCCTATATTAATTGTTATACTCTACAAAGGCATTCTGAGAAATTTGCAATTTGAGAGTGTACTGTTTGTTAAATGTAGCAATGGCAATGATTTAAACCAGCATAACTATATTGTGTTTGTCCTACCCTCTCAACATGAGCAGTGAGCGTGTCCCAAAATTTGGACAAGGACTCGTTAGCAATATGATAGTAAACAGTCAGGTAAAGTAGCACACAACTTGCTAGAGTTATGACACTGACAACTGTACACACATTTCAATATAAAGACATCATGCACATTCATACTACTTAATATGTGATTGGCATATTCTTCTAGGTCACTGTTGAGTTACGTTACTCGGGAAGCAATGTTATGTTTGTTGTTGCTATTGGTGAACTGTAAACATGTTAATATCTACGTTTGAATTATGTGTAAACCTTATAAGTGTAACTGTTCTCACACTGTTGACGATCCTAAACACACAATCACCCTGATAAGGGGTAGTCAAGTAATACAAACTGATTTTAACTAGCAATTGAGGACATCGTGTCATGTAAGTGTAACATGTACAGGGTGTCCCAAAACGAACGGAACCCTGGAACAAATATGTATTTTAACCAATGTAATCGGACACTTTAGAATGTGAATGTTTACTTTTGTAGATAATGTCATTTGTGTATATTTCTGCCATATTCCTCTTAAAAATATGCATTGGTTTTACAGATATGAGTATTTTAATGAATGCACCTAAACTATTTTTAACATGATATGTGTACATTGCATAGTTCATGCCTATATCACGTTAAAATGGAGTTTGGGATGCTTTCGTTTAAATGCTGATATCTTTAAAAAACATTGAATATTTTTAGACAAAATTTAGACAATACATGGCAAATTGTTGTCTCTACTAAGCTACATGTATATACATTTAATTTAAGTTAGCAATATTGACAGCAGTGGGATAACTTAACTATCTTAATCCCGGGTTCCGTTTTTGGGACACCCTCTAGATCAATAATCCACACTTGTGCGTGTGTATTTCCCAGCAATGTTTACTGAATGACTTTCATATCACATCAACCGACAGGGGATAATAGATTAGATGTATTACTGCCGTGACGGAAACAATAAAATGGCACAACCTTTGTTAATACCTGCTATTTATATAACATTTACGAGAATGTTTGCGATACGGAAGTATGAGAAACTAAATATATATGTAGAAATCACGAAATGTTTCTATTTCATGATATATACACGTATATTTTGTGACTGTAGCTTTTTCATCAAAGAAGACACGTGGCCTTGCTGCTAACCCTTCCCTTGCTGATTTTTAAAATACATGTCTCCTTCTTTACCCATGCCCTGTTGTATAATTACATATATCTCACTGTGTACAAGTATTTCGCTGCGCAATCACTGCTGTGGAGTGCATTGGTTGCACAATCAACTTGTAAATAGTGCAGACCCTGATGAGACAGCTCCTGCAGGAGCTGTCTCATCTGGGTCTTCACTATTTACAGGTAGGTATATTGACGTAAATAACAAGCGAAGAGTTAATACATGTACCTGCTATTTATATAACATTTACGACCATGTTTGCGATACTGAAGTATAAGAAACTAAATATCTATGTAGAAATCACGAAATGTTGTTTTGTTTTGTTTTGTGAAATATACACATTAAAGGCATATATTGTGACTGTATTCAAGCTTTGTCATCAAGGAAGACACGCGGTCTTGCTGTTAATATATGAAGGCGAGCAACATATGTTTTAATTGAGTCATTAAATACAACATCTCAATACAAACGTGTAATTAACTTAGTTACTTTATATAAGCAGGGTTTAGACAAGAAATCAGCCTCGCGGTAAATAACGTAGGTATCGGATAATCCCATAGATAGGTACTTGTATTCCACGTACCTATCGTTGAAATCATGATCATGTGTTGAATGGAAATGAACATAATCCATAAATTGCAGCTAGTGATGTCAATGTATAAGTATATCTTAAATGGTTGCCTTGGCAGTATTACGAATATTACGAATTAAGTAAACAATTGAAATTTATAATTATTCAAACGCCACTGCTATTACTAACTGCTGGTCAAAATGTATTCTGATCATATTGTCGCAACTGTTTTGCGTAACAAAATGACTTCAAATTTAGAGTCTGTGTGAGTTGAATTAGCTTAGAGCTAAAGAGCGTGTCACGTTCGACCGACATGTATCAGTCACAGTTATGATCTCAAATTTAACCCTTTCCTCCATAAATACGCCTTTCTTCGCCTCTGTAAAAGTAAACTTTTGAAACCATTGTGATAAACAAGCATTTGCTCCACAGGAGCAAATGCTCTATTTATCACAATGGTTTCAAAACTACACAATACTAAAATGTTCCTTTTCCCTAGTAAATGCTCATTTTCGGTAGATGTATTCAAAGAGGTTTGTTTCTAAAAATAGCCTATGGCTGAAAGGGTTAAAACTCATAGAAAAGAACCTGGGGTCAATCGCATATCCATTGATCATTATTTTGGTATATCAAATGATTTGTATCTACCGACCCTATGAGGGTCACTAGCCGGTACTGCGGCTGCATAATTGCGCCATATATTAGCAGTGCTCAATATTGATGGCGAATGACGCAATGACCAGGGGGGTAAATGTACAGTCGACTGAGCGGTCCTTCGAACTGAAAGAAGACTATAAATAGGTACTTTTACTCTTTTTTGTTTCCCGTCAAAACTCAAACCATATTATTTTCTTAGATAATAACGTTAACCGTCAATGAGTATCTCAAAGAGATCTCAAACCATAGAATATTGCACCAAGTCAAGAGACCGCGATGATACGGTGACGTCATACTAGGGACTACACTGTATTTTCGTCAGCAATCCTTAATAATTAGGTTATATTGAGTTTCCAACATTGCAGTTCCGGATTATATGTCATTTTGCCTGTGGTATATAATCCGAATTTACACAGTAAATAAATTCATACGATTGCACAATTGCTGTACTTTTATTCTTTACATCCGTCCATTTATCACTGAACTGAATATCACTACCACTTAGACCAATAAAGTAAGTTTCCTTGAGGGTATTGATTTTAACAACTGTTTTAACATGTTTGTAAGTTATGCTTTATATGATACAGGAAAGGCTTTTAAAATGCATAGTAAACACGTACTCTGTATTTAAATACAGTAAAACCCCTCTAATGCGACCACTAAAAATGTGCAGAATTCTGGATGGCAGAGGCAGACGGCTGCTTAATTCAGGGCAAAAGTAATGCAGAAAGCTCATAGAGGAGACTTTTGTCCTGCACTAAGCAACTACCTGCTTATAAAGAAACACATGTTTATTCATTAAGTGGTCGCATTAGGGGGGTTCTGCTGTATTATTATCAAACCTACACCACGTGTGTACTGGTACAGTCATGCATTTGTATACAATATAAACCAAGATTAAAAGGTTCCTAGAGGAACCCTCATACCAGGGTATGTAATGATTGACATTCAAAATCCTCTCGCAACCCTTCCATATCGTATGGACGCTGTCGATAAACAATGCCGAACCATACCATATTGAACATTCAGCATTCAAAGGGTTAAATTACGCAGCGGAAACCTGACCTGTCCTATTGATACATGCGTATTCTGACGTCACATTTTTGTGGGACAAATGATGGTATATAGTAATCGAGTTATAGTCAAATTGAATGTCAATGTTATTTCCTGGTCATAGGTTGATTTATTAGAGGACAAACTACATATGGCCATATCTGTCTGATGAGACAAGTAATTACCGATGCAGAATCTATAACATTCTTTTTCAGCTGTATGATTGACTGTACAGTAGAACCTGTCTTAAGCGGCCATTCGTATTTTTAACATCACAGTCTTCAAAGGATTCGGGGCCAATCGAATCTTGGCCGAGCATATTCATCGATCATTATTTTGGTATATCAAATTTGAATTTGTATCTACCGATTGTTTCCCGTGAAAAATCAAACAACATTAACCGTCAATGAGTATCTCAAAGGGATTTCAAACCATAGAACGTTGCATCAAGTCCAGAGGCGACGTCTTACTACATGTAAGATCTACACTGTATTTTCGTCAGCAATCCTAAATAGGTTAAATTGAGTAGCCAACATTACAGTTCCGGATCATTTTGCCTGTAGTATATAATCCGAATATACACAGTAAATAAATTCATACCAGTGCACTATTGCTGTACTTCAAAGGCGTTCGGCTCATGAAATATGTCTAAAATAAGTTAAAATGTCCCTAAATTCACGTTTTGTAACATTTGGGGCCGAAAAATAAAGCTTGTGGCATTTTAAGACAAAGCTGAAATTTCGCATATTCTATATAAGAGAAAGGCAAATAACTCTCGGGCCATCCGATCCACGGGTGCTCCGCTTCAACTGCAATTTTTTCGACCGGAGGGGAATTTTCCCACAAAACAAAGATTATATAGAAAGAAAAATGTTTTATCTACACGCTGGTACCAAATATCCCATACTTTGTCTCCGTTTTAATCTTGGTTCAGAAAACCGTGTTTTTTATTTACTCGGAAACGATATAGTTGGCGAACAAGTGCTCGATTTCACTAAAATCCCTATTCGGGAGCGAATCTGACGCTCTTTTTTGGTAGATCCTGATGAGAAATGATGAAACATGTTCAAAAAGAATTTCACATACCGGTGACAATGCATTCTGCTGCCACAGATCCGATTATATCTTTTCCAACACTTCAACGCTAACAGACATCACCATTTTGCCCAGCAAGCGTCTATTCGAATTGATTTAGTTAACCAACTGGTCAATTATGTACACATTCAAATTATGGAACCCTGCTTTCTTCGTGATGGTGCACGGCGAAGTGGGGAACCAGTGTGTATTCTTCTGAGCGCTTGACGCGTTAAAAATGAAAGTAGCCGTTTCTGGTCCTCGGAATTATCCGAAAAGATTTAATCGGATCTGTGGCAATAAAATGCGATGCCACCAGTATGTAAGATTCCCTTTGAAAATATTTCATCATTTCTCATTAGTATCTACCAGAAAGAAGCGCCAGCTTCGCTCCCGAATAGGAATTTTTATTATATTAGTTAATTCGAGCACTTGTTCGCCAACTATATCGTTTCCGAAGGTATTTGCCCCTCGTACTCGCTAAAACGGAGACAAAGTATGGGGTATTTGGTACCAGCGTGTAGATAAAACATTTTTCTTTCTATATAATCTTTGTTTTGTGGGAAAATTCCCCTCCGGTCGAAAATAATTGCAATTGAAGCGGAGCATACGTGGATCGGATGGCCCGAGACTTATTTGCCTTTCTCTTATATAGAATATACGAAATTTCAGCTTTGTCTCAAAACGCCCCAAGCATTATTTTTTCGGCCCCAAATGTTACAAAACGTCAATTTAGGGACATTTTAACTTATTTTAGACATATTTCATGAGCCGAACGCCTGTGCTGTACTTCCATTGTTTTTTATCCGTACATATATCACAGAACTGAATATCTCTACCAATTAGACCGATAAAGCAAGTCTCCTTGAAGGTATTGATTTTAACAACTGCTTTAACATGTTTGTAAGTTATGCTTTATAAATACAGTAAAACCCCTCTAATGCGACCACTAAAATTTTGCACAATTCTGGATGGCAGAGGCAGGTGGCTGCTTAATGCAAGACAAAAGTAATGCACTTATGAACTTTCTGCATTACTTTTGTCCTGCATTAAGCAACCGTGTGCTTAAAAAGACACACATGTTTATTCATTAAGTGGTCGCATTAGAGGGGTTCTACTGTATTATTACCAAACTTACACCTAGTGTGTACTGGTACATACATTTGTTCATAATATAAACCAAGAGGTTCCTAGAGGAGCCCTCTTATCAGGATCTGTAATGTTTGGCTTTCAAAATCCTCTCGCAACCCTTCCATAGTGTATGAACTCTATCGATAAACAATGCCGGACCATTCCATACTGAACAAAGGGTTAAATTACGCAGCGGAAACCTGACATGTCGTATTGATATAGGCGTATTCTGACGTCACATTTATGTAGGAAAAATAGTGGGAAAAAAGTAATCGAGTTATAGTCAATAGAGAGGTTTCAATTTCTTACTTGTACGTGTACGTATACGTTTGTCTACATATACACGTACACGTTCCTGAATTTTCAAAATCATGTTTCGAAATCAGATAACGTGTACCCGTACGGGTAAGTTGTCATACGATACGACTTCTTGCGTGGCCGTGCCATTTTCTTTAAAATAAATGAGATTTCGAAGAACTAGAAAATGTCTATTTAGTAGGAGAATTCGGCCACAAAGACGAACATAGAAAGAAAATAAATACACGGACAGGCATACTGACAGGCATGCAGGGAGCTCGAGATAGATAGATAGATATACAGACAGACTGATCGATAGACATATAGATATACAGGCCGATAGACATATAGATAAACAGACGGGAAAATAGATGGATAGACAGACAAACAGATAGACAAATATATACAAATAGATAGACAGATAGATAGACAGAATGGCGGGCAGGCAGTACACAGGCAGAATGACAGACAGACAGGCAGGCAGATAGACAAACAGACAGACAGGCAGTCAAGTCAGGTCAAGTAATATTTATTTCAAGTCGGTACAGAATTAACAAATAACATAAAGCTCGACAGAGCTTTTAACACCGATATTTCATACACATACACAATACAGCACAGACATAGTTCGAATCACATTAGCATACTTGGACAACATTAAACAATCACAGCAAAATAAGCATTCATAAAAAGATCATAGGCAGACAGGCAGGCAGACAGACACATTGAAAGACAGACGGCTGGGCGGAGGGGTGGGTGGGCTTACGGACGGACGGACATACAGACTGACAGAATCACAAATACGAAGCACACACATATTTAGTGCAAAGCCAAATTGACACATAACACCCATATATAGTTATGACATTTGCTGTTTCCTTGTGTTGCTGTTCGGGCGAGTGTTTGTTCTGTATGTGGTGTTTCCTGCATGACTCATTTTTGTACTTTTCAACTAGGTTACGAAATCTGATATTGAACACCTTTAATTTCCCTTCTCAAGTCTAAAGTAATTGTTGTGACACGAAGAGAAGGGTTGGTACTAACATTCTATCAACACATTTTACTAGAAAACATGTGAAAAATAGCCATTAAACGATGATACACTTACACGTTTTGTTGAAACTTCTTGAAGCAATCCTACACGTTGAGAACGTCAAAGGCTGATGATATTTACACATACATGTATATTGATGACGTCACACTCCGAAACAACGACGCAATAAGGCTTACACGTATACGTACACGTACAAGTAAGGAATCGAAACCTCTCTAATGCCAATGTTTTCTGGTCATATGAGTTAGTAGAGGACAAACTACATATGGCCATATCTGTCTGATGAGACAAGTAATTACCGATGTATAAAACTATATAACGTTCTTATTCAGCTGTATGATTGACTGTACAGTAGAACCTGTTTCAATCGGCCATTCCTTTGTTAACATAACAGACTTCAAAAACAGGTGGCTGCTTAATGTAAGGAAAAAGTAATGCAGAAAGCTCCTATAAGAACTTTCTGCATTACTTTTGACATGCATTAAACTACCACCTGCGTTACAGACCCATAATTAGCTATCTTACTGAAGACCGCTTAAGACAGGTTCTACTGTATTTTAATTAAAATAGAATATAGATCTAGCTATGGAAAGGATAGGACAATTATTTCATCTGCTGCAGCTATACATCCTGTTTTGTTAAGTGTACGATTTCTGATGTTTTTTGTGCGAACTATCACCGTTTATCAACGTTTTCAGAATGATTGGTAGATAGATGAACGAGCTGTATGTTACGGTTCATTGACACAGAATGATATAATAATAATGATGCCTATGAATGATTTTTGCAGAAAGACTAAGAATATACACATTATACATGGGTTACAAACTAAACCGTTGTCATTCCATTTAGTTATCCCATTTTCGAATCGACATCGATTTTTTTTAGTTACATCAAACCAAATGTTTTGTAAGGAAAACATGACTGAAAATAATTAATGCATAATATAATTTATTATGAATTTAAACTCATGATTTGCGTTTTGGATGCCTGTGGCTATGCCGCCCAGTCAAACGATTATGGTTGAAAGGGGTTTGTCTTTGCACTAATTAAAAATGCACCAGACAAAAAGCTGCTCTTATTAACCCTTTCCCTTTATTCACGACCTGATTTGCATTTGCTAACCACTTGGATGAAGTTGATACCCTCAGTAACATGGAATCTCATCAGGATACAATCTACAGTACAACCTCTCTATAACAGCCACTGAATAATGTTAATTAGTTGGTATTTAGGGCAGCTTAAAGCAAGATGAAAGTAAAACAGAACGCTCATATAGGAGCGTTCTGTTTTACTTTCACCTTGCTTTAAGCAGCCACCTGCCTTTAACACGAAATACTTGATGTAATTAAGTGGCCGTTATAGTGAGGTTTTACTGTAATTGACACTCGTTCAAAATGTTCCCAAAAGCTTGATGGAATTGGGAATAGTCTAAATTAGAGCCAATGTTGTGTGTATCCAAATTAGAACCAACATTGTGAGTATCCAAATTAGAGCCAACATTGTGAGTATCCAAATTAGAGCCAATATTGTGAGTATCCAAATTAGAGCCAATATTGTGATTATCCAAATTAGAACCAACATTGTGAGTATGCAAATTAGAGCCAACATTGTGAGTATCCAAATTAGAACCAACATTGTAACAATGCAAATAAAAGCCAAAATTGTGAGTATCCAAATTAGAGCCAATATTTTGAGTAGGCAAATAATAGCCAACATTGTGAGTATGCAAATTAGAGCCAACATTGTGAGTATCCAAATTAGAGCCAACATTGTGAGTATCCAAATTAGAGCCAACATTGTGAGTATCCAAATTAGAGCCAACATTGTGAGTATCCAAATTAGAGCCAACATTGTATTCTGTTCGTGGATATGTAAGGGTTAATGTTTTACCCCTGTTACATCAATATAATCCAGTGGTGGTATAAAGCAAGCATCAAAGACGGGCAGAACAGTCATGGAGTTTTTTGTTCAGTTACAGCTTTATGCTCATTGGATTAGTCTCGAGGGGGGAAGGAAATTGCATTATCCGATTAAATCACAAGAAAGTCGGTCCAATTTGAACATTTGACACTCATCCTAGCATTGGAACTTCAAGTTTATTTCCTTTTCTGGGCAATTAAATCCAATTTAGCCGGAAATTATTCCGTCTGGCATCTTCTTGATACAGATAGTGTGTGCCATTTGAAAGGAACTGAATGCTATCAGTGATACGAATACAGCGAAAACTCGATTATTCGAATACTCAAATACGCACCATTATTGATCTTTAGCAGAGGTGACAGCATAAGTCAGGATTGAAGTCATACAGAAATATCTTTTATGAGCTTTCTGCATGACTTTCAACCTGTATTAAGCAGCCATCTGCCTACCAAAACATAAATTCTTCATTACTTACATTTCGTAGTATAGTGTTTTGCGTCAGTAGACTATTACTGCATTACATGGAATATCAGACGAATGTTTGGGGAAGCACCACCAACATTAGAATAACCTAAGCGGACATTCATTTAGTCAACACAGGAGTATTAAAAAGCAAGTGGTCACTTAATGCAGGGGTAATTCATCCCTCAAGCTCCCATTGGAGCTTTCTGCATTGATTTTGACCTGCATAGCGTACCCATGATTATACCTCATTTTAATTGCCGCATAAGAGAGGTTGTTCTGTTCGATCAGCGGTTGTAATCTTTATGAGACGGAATCATCTATAGCGTACACAGTTTAATAAGCGTATATCATAATTATCTTGAAACTATAGTTATATGTTGTATTTTATCTATTCCTGAGTATAAACTACGTATGCATCATATACTATCTATTAAGTTTCAAACCATCTTCTCGTTCATAAGCCTTCTTATGCTGAAAAAGATTATTTTCGCTCAATTATGATTTGCTTAACTATTTCGTAAGTATTTTCAACTATTGACCGATTACAGTGCTCCCTATCTACAACGACACCCTTTGGGATACGATGATTGTATGTGTTGTTCAGAGGGAGTTGTTATAGGGAGGGAAAATCAAACATAATTAGCTTGTTTGCAGATCCCCAGATAAGGTTATTTCGAGAACTAAAACCGTTATGCCTCAATCAAACCCTATGTTGTGACCACTCTTTAGAATCGTCACAAAGTGACGATTCTAAAGAGTGGTCACAACATAGGGTTTGATGGAGGCATGAATAAAATACGATGGAAAAAGGTTGTTTCTGGAGCCTTGTTGTTTCGGAAACAGTGACATGCGTTGTTGTAAGGAGGGAATCGTTATTGGGAGGGCCGTTGTAGGGAGGGAGCACTGTATTATGAACCATGCTGAGACGTCGAACTTCTCAGCAGAGCTCGAAATAAGACATTCTCAGAATTGACGATTGAAGTATTTGGTTACGCACCTTTATCTCAAGCTCTGAGTCTGGATCCAAGTTGTTTGCAGATCCCAGTCAGTGTGTGCTTAGGATGAGAAGAGTTAAACTCACCCTTTGTTGATTCTAAACCCCATTGAAATTCAAAAACTTCAAATACAGTAGAACCCCTCTAATGCGATCACTGAATGAATAAACATGGGTGTCTTTATAAGCTTGTGGTTGCTTAATGCAGGACAAAAGTAATGCATAAAGCTCCGGATCTGCATTCCTTTTGTCCTGCATTAAGCCATCACCTGCATCTAGCACCAATAATTATACCGCTTTTAGGTGGTCGCATTAGCGGGGTTTTATTGTAATTCGATCATCGAATCGAAACTGACAAATAAGAAACCCATCCTTGGCCCAACTCCACAGTGAGAAGTTCCGTAAACAAAGGGACACAATTGCTAAATGAATTAAACACTTTAATTGATTATCGAACTTGACCGGGATATTATACTTATAGACATACCTTCTAGGTTATATGTTTCAAGTGAATTCGTTTCACGGATACCTTATAGAAGGATTATTAACTGGGTACACTGCAGAGCAATGTATACACCATGTTCAATGTAGATGTGCAGTCTGAGAGCAATTTCCTCTCTGAAACAACTCTGATCTAAACACAAAACCATATAGTAAACACATACTACTGTCATATATCTACATTCTAATTATATATAGTGTAAATTCTAAAATAAACAATGATCATGGATTCACATCTGAGGTTCTTTTTAACCCTTTCCCTGGTGAATATTCATCTAGGAAATAATGACGTCATGAATATTCATAAGATTATTTTTTATAATGGCTTATGGACTCATGACATTTTGGCTCAGGAAGAAGCTTCATAATCATATCTATATTACACCATAAGCAAACAGAGCAGACCCTGATCAGACGGCTCATACATGTATAGGAGCCGTCTGATCTGGGTCTACTCTGTTTGCAGGTGCGTCCAAATGCGCTTACATAAAGGGTAGGGTTATTGAACAAATGAGTATAAAGAGCACATGGTTGCTTAATGCAGGGCAAAATAATGCCAAAAAGCTCATATAGGAGATTGCTTCATTTCTTTTCCCCTGCATTAAGCTACCAACTGCCTTACAGACCGACATTTAGACCTGTTGTTAATGACCGCTTAAGACAGGTTCTACTGTATAAAGTAATGTATTATAATAGTTATTATAATAGTTGTGTGTATATACATTTCCAATTAGATTTATTATTCCCCCGTCCGGGCTCGATTCATGCTCAACAGTCTATTTTCATATCAATACGGACAGAATAAGGATGTTGATATACTGCAGAAGGAAATTACATTATTACCATCACGCTACTGCATGGGCCGACTTCGTCTGGTACCATAGTTGAAACTATAGTACTTATCAGGTACAAGAATGCGCACGCGTCAGTCGAGTCCAACGGAAAGAGGTAAACATAGGTAAACTGTCATGGCTGACAGGGAAGCGGCGAAGCTGTGCATTATATTTTCTAAATGATGATTCTGAAGAATTTATCCAAGAAAATTACTATCTGGCAATATTCATGCAGCAGGTGACACAAAAACTACTACTGTAGATCTAGTTCTTTATGTACAGCATTTAGTCACCATTAAAATGGCCATATTCGAGTGTGATATCCTTCTATTTCGTTTGACATGCACTGAATCAAATGCCTAGACCTATTTAAAAATAGAAAATCATATTTATAAAATAACTTTTACATTTGAAATGGTTCACTCAAACATTTCGCGCTTCCTGACTTTCCGAAGACGCCATTGAAATAATATTCACTACCTATGAAACCCAGGCCCGGGGTTGAGTAGATGAATGGTAGAGGTCAAAGTTTAAATGGTAGCTTCCATCGCTGTTCGACTGTCACTCGAGTTAATTTTGTAGCTACCACAGTACCAGTCGAAGTCGCCATTTGTTAGTGTTGTTGAAAATGTTGCCCCATGGATAATTTATTTCTTGAACAGATGGCTCATACAAGATATGAGTCTTTTCTGTTTTCAAATGTCTCGAAAGGGCATCTCTATGAGGTAATGGTTTAATTTCTTCCGGATTAATCGTAAATACATCACATCGAACTAGCGCTTTCGAGAGTGCTACTACATAATATACTTGGAATCAATTTATTTCAGAAGCGGTATTAAATATGCTCAGCGAAATATATGATCGTTGTTGAACATAACTCTAAATTTGAAAAAAAATGGTTGTTTGCTTAACCCATTTGTGTCCATGATCCCATACATGTATATAGGCAAACAGTGAATACTCTGATCAGACGCCGCATTATGCTACAGGCTACACTGTTTGCTGATAGGAATTCAAATATAAAACAAAATGAAAATTTAGACCAGACATCCCTAAGATAGAAAATGAACTTATCCAATATATGAGCATGGAAGAATCCACTTTGAGCACATGTGTTAATCTCTAATATTTAGCAATGTACAATGGTGAGAAAATAATTTCGTGGCAGCGGTGTATGACTCTTATAACAACACTGTGTCAAGGATCCGCACTGATTATTGATCATAAACAATGAAAACACAAATTGGTCTCCAAATACAGAATTAACCCTTTCCTTCATATAAACGTCTTATCATGCATTTGCAAACAGAGTAGACCCAGATCGGACGGCTCCTGATCAGAGTCTACGCCGTTTACTAATGCAATTTAAAAATCGGATTCTTTACTTCCTAAAATGGCTACAATATTCCATCTTCCATATTTCGTTATAACTATTTTGTCCACGAATAATCAGTAGATATTGAAATTTGGAATAAACAAAGAACAGGGAAAGGGTTAACCCTTTCGGCGCTAAATTTCTAATTGTCGTCTGCAATCCATTTTCTGTTAAGTAATTCGGTACAATAAGGGAACGAGATAATTAAATGCAAGTTTCAGAGGAATAAAGCACACATATAGAAATAGAGATTGAGACAAAAAGTGAAGTTCCTGACCAGACGCCGCCATGGAAAGGCGGCGGCTGATCTGGGACTGCACTATTTGTCTTGGTGCATGTATGTGACATTGGCGGTGAAAGGGTTAAACACTAATGTATCATTCTACTCGGAATACTCAACATTTAACCTATTCCCTTATATTGACGACTTTTGACGACTCTGTAAAAGTCTCTTTGTGAAACCATTGTGATAAATAGAGCATTTGCTCCTATAGGAGCAAATGCTCTATTTATCACAATGGTTTCAAACTACAAAATTCTAACAGTTTCCT
The DNA here is from genome assembly GCA_963576725.1 of Azorinus chamasolen. Classification (NCBI taxonomy): domain Eukaryota; kingdom Metazoa; phylum Mollusca; class Bivalvia; order Cardiida; family Solecurtidae; genus Azorinus; species Azorinus chamasolen. The sequence continues at coordinate 40,299,868 of OY755237.1, read as the reverse complement.
TTTTTCTCTAGTTAATGCTCCTTTTCGGTAGATTAATTCAAAGAGGTTGTATCTGAAAATAGCCTATGAGGTAATGGGTTAAAGGGTTAAACATTTCATGATTTGCTACTGCTTTGATAGGAAACTATCGTTGAAGCTACTAACAGTTTGGAGCATAACAGTACAACAATGACATCCCATATATACCTGCCAGGTCTCGATAATTAAGGCTGTGGTTATAGAATGTGGTGCAACTTAAAGTGTTATTGCCGAGTTTATGTATACAGTAGAACCTGTCTTAAGTGGCCATCAAAAAGAGGTCTAAATATGGGTTTGTAAGGAAGGTGGTACCTTAATGCAGATCAACAGTAATGCAGAAAATTCATATATATGAGTTTGCTGCATTACTTTTGCCATGCATTAAGCCCTCACCTTCCTTTTAAGACTGTTATGTTCAATAACTGAATGGCCGCTTATGACAAGTTCTTCTGTATACAGACTCGACACCTAAGGGAACAAAACCGTACTGTTAGTGTTTGCAATTTGCTTATGCAATATCGTTCGGATTGCAAAGCATTAGTTTTATGCATGCTGTAATTTCTAGAATTACATATTTCCATAATTATCTCGTGCAAGTACATTATTATCCTGTTGGAATTTGCAAATGCGTTATGTGATATATATCCGTATTGCTTGAAAAGTGTGAGTCAGAATTCATGTTGAACAGTAAACCGGCGCTAATTCGAATGCCTAGTAAAGACACACTGATCAATACACTGTTAGACAAATGGTTGCTTAATGCAGAGTGAATGCCATGCCGAAAGCTACCTAATCAGCGATTTGTATGGGTTTCATCCTGCATGAAGTTACAACCAGTCTTAAAACCAATAATGATATATACTTATTGGAGTGTTCGAATAAACGAGGCTTTATTGTATTCATTAAACATCTTACTTGGTTATCAGCCAATATACTTTTGTTCAGGATTTCTGATAAGTTAACATAAAACGGATATATACTGTTGCGTGCATCGGTAGTTACACTAACAGAAGATCTGGGCCTAAGGTTATACAACTTCTGAGTCTGACTCTGAGATCATTCTCACATATCTGAGCAAGCTCAGAATCTGACCAAACAGAGGCTTGAGAATGATCTCAGACTCAAGCAAAATGTTTTATAATATCGGGTTCATATACTTTGCGTGCAATACACAGACAAAAGTGATTAACATTTTGTCCGCTGTGAAAATTATAAGTTCTCAAATTGTGAGGCAATTTCGACTACTTCCGAACAAACATTAAAACAAACTATTGATGGAGTGTGAGGCAGCTTGGCTCCTAATCAAACTCTGAGTTACGATGTCTCTCATCTGTATCCAACCTCTTTCTAAATGGTTTGAAACCGAACACTTGTGTGGGTCAGGGTGGTTTGAAAATGAATCAATAGCCATCATAGTTGTGATTACCTCTAACCATTTCCCCATAAGCTATTTTTAGACCCAACCTCTTTGAATTAATCTACCGAGTAGGAGCATTAACTAGAGAAAAGAAAAAATGTTAGAAATGTGTAGTGTTGAAACAATTCTGATAGATAGAGCATTTGCACCATAGGAGCAAATGCTCTATTTATCACAATAGTTTCAGGAAGTAACTATTACAGAGGCCTAGAAAGGCGTATTTATGGAGCAAAGGGTTAAAAGAAGTAATTTCGTTTAACCATGAACAGTACAAGAATGGCGTGTTATTAGAGTTGAAAATGGGATTCGAGGAATCATTTGTTGCCCTTTGAAGTAGAGTATGTATGGATCAAATATAAATAGATGGCCAAACCACTATGTTGTGATCTTAAAAAGAAATATTTTAATCAGGTGCAAAAATGCTTTGGGTCAAATTCACATTCTTGCTGGAATCCGCTGTTCTCGTTTAATCCATTGTATCGTCGTTCAGGCATATGCCAAATCACAATAACATTTAAAAAGTATTATTACCCGTACTGCCAATACAAGACAACGTGCTTGTAAAAAGGAAACGCTCGATGATAAAAAAAAACTATAAGCAATTATTAACCCATTTGCTCCCACGATCCCATATATGGGACGTAGGCAAACAGCGTAGACTCTGAACAGACGCCGCATAATGCAGCGTCTGATCAGGGTCTACATTGTTTGCTGATAGGAATTTCAATATAAAACAAAACGCAATTGAATAATTAGGCCAGGTACCCCTAGATAAAAAATGGACTAATCCAATATATAATCATGGAAGACTCCACTGGGAGTAAATGGGTTAAGGTGATAGTCTAAACTTGTAACGCGTTTTAAAATTTCCAATACTTTCCATAGATTCAGAAAAGAGGTACATGTATATCGAAGCAACGCTGAAGAAGACAACAAAATGCACGTGTTTGACATCGACGAACCCGATGTTATTCGCCGAGGTATTAGTACTATAACTGTTCGAAATAGTAAATTTTGTGAAACAAAAATGACAAATATCGATGAAACGGTTATTTATAATTTTGTATCACAGCAACATGTGTTTAATTTATAAATACAATTGACAAGAATATTGGAACATAACCTACCATGTTTTATCACATACACTACCGTGTGGGAGTGACGGAACAGAGTATCGTAAATCGCGGAAATTTACTAGTGCAATATTTATGCAAATTAGCAGTTTGAATTCAGCAAATAATGAATCTTAAAGAGAACACGGGAAACCAATGCATGGCGTCGTTTAATCGTTAGTCAATTGCAGCGCTCAATGAGCGCCATCCGTTGTATCATTACGCTGTTTTAAGCAATGGCCGAAACAGCCGTCAGCTATAGCCTGTTTCATTTTCTATGGCATTTTTAAGGTTTATGAAACCTCTTCTGCATAACCTTCACCCTACATTAAGCTATCAAATGTCTTTTACTAACACTCGAATTTCGAACACGTGTTTTTTGTATGAACTTCATTTTGATACACATTTTGGATTAAGGACGTAATTTGTATACGACGAAAGACGACTTCCCGTAATTTTGAATGCAATGTACCGTTAAAGGTAATTTGACCATACATAATTAAAAGACATGTCATTACCATTGAAATTATAATAATGGAACCATTTTATGAAGATTGTCTCGAACAAAGAATGCCATCAAATAATAATAAAGATTTACATTGCCAATAGCAAACAACAGTATTGCGATATCGTGTACACGTACAAAAGTAAAACTTAGAGCTTTCAAAACCATCGGCGTCATTTGAAATTCGGCACTGTTATTAATATTACTATATGTATATCTACAGAATCGGTTAACTTTCGTGATAGTATCATAACAAATATACTAGTTTGTATGTCAGAGCAACAGGTTAACGTGCGTACTGAAGTACTAAAATTGTCATTTCTCTACCAAACCCTATGTTGTGACCAATCTTAAGATTCGTTCCTAAGAGACGATTCTAAAGAGTGGTCACAACATAAGGATTGGTTGAGAAATAAAGAAGTTATTCTTGAAAATGTTTTAATTTACGCATCTTATCTGGACCCTTGTACGTAATAATTAGAAGGAACTAATTCATACAAAATGTCTGCTAACTCTAGGGTCAAGTGCAGTTTTGACTACTACCGATGCGATCAATATTTCGAATTATAAACCCGCATTTATCAAATGGCAACTTTTCAGGAGAGCATAAAACTGTGCAATAGTTTTATTGCACTTATGTTCTGCCGCATTGGGTGTTTCCAGTAAAATATACCTGTTTAACACTATTAACGTAACGTAGAGTTGACAAATGACATCGTTAATTGTAAACTGCAGTTATTGAATTTGCGTAAATGTCGTATCTGCTATACTATTTAAATTGCACTTATTGTCTGTCTTCCGTCAGTACCGACTAGATTAGTTTTTTAGAACTTATATAACCCTTTACTCCATAGACACGGCTTTTAACGTCTTTGCAAACAGAATATACCCATAATCTACTACTATCATAGGACCACGAAGAGCACGAAGCGAAATAAAATCCTCGGTATAACCCTTTACTCCGAACACACTCATATTACATGAATATTAATCATTGTCTAAAAATATAAATTAACACAGTAACGTTGTGTCACCGCAGAATCTCCATTGAATTATATCTATATTCAGTTTTAATTAAACAGAACAGACCATGATACGATGACTCCTACATCAGCAATAGTATTACGGTCTACCTGTCTGCAAAGGCTTTAAGCATTTCCTCCTTTCTACCCCTCTGTAAAAGTCACTTTTTGAAACCATTGTGATAAATAGAACATTTGCTCCTAAGGATCAAATGCTCTATTTATCACAATGGTTTCAGAACTGCAAGATTCTAATTTGTTTCATGTCTGTAGTAAATGCTCCTTTTGGGTAGATTCATTCAAGGAGGAAAGTCTAAAGACAGCCTTTGGAGGAATGGGTTAAAATGTGCATTTATGGCGTAAAATTTTAACTTGGAACAATCCCTGTAGTTGCAAATTATCGTACAGTAGCAATTGTAGCAGGGAAGGCGACAGTGTGATTTACAAAGGCAAAAGTCCAATTAAGTGGCAAATACAAAGTTAATGCTCTTTTGAATATTATGAATCAGCCGTTTTCATCTCATGGCACATGCCGTCTTTACTAATGTAGCATGTCGACCAAAAATGGATGCGCCCGAACTTTTAATTGGCATGATAAGGCTATCGTACTTTCTAGTCGTGTATCTAGAGTAGTCTGGCCTGGCTCTACTGCGTGCTTATATAGTTGCCGAGACCATCCTTTCATTGTTCCGAGTGGATAACGAAGATGACGAGAAACTATACATAATTTTATTGACTGAGACATACATGTTTCTCGTCACACATAACGATGGCTAACGCACATGATTAAACACTGTTCGTATGATTATTGTCACATTTCATTAAATGCACTCAACACCTCAATAATACCATTGTGTTCTTCAGTGAATTATACTCAGTGTTGAGTAAATTGAAGCGCAGCGGACGGTTCATTGGAAGGTATTTGTCCACGGTTAATATACCGAAACGTGCTGACTTATGATCCTCGAGCGAACCATACGCGTGTACAGTAAAACATCTCTATAACGGCCACTAGATTACATCAAGTAATTTTTGTTAAAGGCAGGTGGCTGCTTAAAGCAATGTGAAAGTAAAACAGAACGCTCATATACATGTAGGAGCGTTCTGTTTTACTTTCACCTTGCTTTAAGCAGCCACCTGCCCTAAATTCCAACTAAAACACAATTTCGTGGCCGTTATAGAGAGGTTTTATTGTAGTGGGTTCCTGTCAGTTTACCGTGCTAAGTGTTCCTGCAGACAATAATCTTTTTAGAGGATGTTGCCATAGCCAGTGCATAGACTGTAAATACTCTGATTGCTCTTTGATGAGCAGCAACATATCTCGGGGATTTATATGTGCCCTTGAGAGTCAGATCAGTTCCGGCTCCTTTCCAGCTAAAAGAGACTGAAGAAGAAAATCAACAGTCAACGCTCTGCACATATTTGCAAAGGCTATTAACTATGATCGTTGTTGGGATTAATGATTGTGATTAACTGTTTCGCTGCCAAATAGTATCATCTGCAAGAGTTGTCACCTGGTACAATATACATGTACTGTTAAACGCGATACTATGATATGTTATTAAATAAATGAAGAGTTTATGTCTTTGTAGGCAGATGTCTGCTTACTTCAGGGTGAACGTCACACAGAAAGCCCCTAGATGAGATTTCTGCATGGCAATCATCCTGCATTAAGCAGTACTCCTATTTGCGTACACAACATTACCACAGTAGTAAACAGTATAGATCCTGATGCTATGCCCAGTTACTTGATGTCTCATCTGGATCAAAGGTTTTTGGATTGGCAATCGGACATCGTGGCAGCAAAATATGTTGTTAATATCTATTAGGTGTTCATTTACTCATTTCTTATATAAACCCATTACATCATATGATATTTTTAGATACAACCTCTTTGAATAAACCTACCGAAAAGGAGAATTAACTAGAGAAAAGAATTTTTTTAGAACTTTGTAGTTTTAAACCATTGTGATAAATAGAGTATTTGCTCCTATAGAAGCATAATGCTCTATTTATCACAATGGTTTCAAAAAGTGACTTTTACAGAGTCGTCAAATGTCGTCAATATGAGGGAAAGTGGTATTCTTCAATAACGATGTGTTGTAGTTTATGCCATTTACAGATAGGTTGGGAAACATTGCTCAAATCCATATTGAACAGAACCTGCGGATACTATGACATACTCTTATGACAGGTTAGCCACGTGATCAACGACTATGCAGACTGTGTAATGATCAAACTGTGGAAGACGAAAACACTTTGTACTTGAGTATAATATTTACAGACTTACGAATAGAGGCACACTTTCGTGACCTTTTTTCTTGATTCAGCAAACATTCCAGTTGACATCAAATTGTCAAATATAATGTCATTATATCCTAGGAAACTGGCAACGTTAATTAACCTAAATATGCCAATTTCGAATGATTGAGGTCATTTCATTGTTAACTTATTACTCATAAATAGGTACATATAGAATATATCTGTTATATACAATGTAAATGTTTGAAATGGTGACTTATAGGACCACTGGGCCGGGTGCTAAATTATCTAAATATTTGATAATTATGTTATATGATTTGTATAATATGCACATGTCACAATAATAAAATATTTACTTATTGACTTACTCTTCAAATACGATGAGTGATCTAACTATGTTTATACTAGTACAAGCCGTGTTGCATGTTGATGATAGCTGCATTGCTATTTAAAATCAACAGAGTCTCACACAAGCGATCACATGACACAATAGACGACTGTAAAAGCAGGTGGTTGTTTGATACAGGGCAGCAGTGGTACTTTAAGTTCCTATAGGATATTTCCGTGGAAATTTTGTCCTAAATTACTTTAACACCTGCTTTGATAATCAAGAATTGAACATCTTATGAGTGGTCGTACAATGTACTAGGAAGACTTTATTGTACACAAATCTGTGTCAACACGATGACAATATTGACCATTTGTAAACTGTATAGACGATACTTTAACCCTTAACTCAATAAATACGCCTTTCTACGCCTGATGGAGTCGTCTGATCAGGGTCTGCTCTGTTTGATTATAATGTAATATAGAAGTGAGTCTATAGTTTCTACCAATGCAAAAAGAAAATGCTTGTGCTCATGAGGTATTATAGCAATCAATCTAATTAATATTCATGGTGTCGTTATTTCTTACATAGATATTCATGGAGTAAAGGGCCAGCGTACCTGCAGGTATCGTTCATCGCGCAGCAGAACCTTACTCATTCCTCTCAAATGACGGAGTTCGACGTGTACATTAGTCCAACCTATTACTCTCACTGCATGGATCTATCTACCTTAATTGACATTTACTGATTTCATAAGTCCTGAGACACATTTGAAGCATCCGAATTTAGTTCTTTATACACAGTGTATTCGGGACAAGTACAACCACCGTGAAAATGATTAATGTCTTCATCAATGTGTACATAATTATATTAATATTCTGACGATTGTATGCAGACACATGACATTGTTTTGTCACTATGTGCAGGGTGTCAACATGCATACTGATTCATTTAATGTGAGTCTGCAACTTTCTCTTTTTGCATTTCTACGTTTGCTTTCGAAGGATCACCCATTTTGAGAATATATTTACTTCACAACAGCAGGTGTTAAGTGCTTGTGTAGCGGCCGTAAAAGGTCGCCCCGTACTTCATTCTCAGTGTTGTTATATGTTCTAGTCCTTCTGGATAATTAGTTTTGATGTTATTAAGTTTTGAAAATTGAATACTACTTAAGCCGGTGCTAGGGGCGTAAGTAGTGTTTGCACTTTTAATTACTACTCATGAACAGTCTCAATGAAACCGACGCTGCAATTTTCTATTTTTCTTTTGCATTTCTACTTTTGCTTTCGAAGGATCACCCATTTTCAGAATATGTATACTATGGCATGCATTCATCTAACCAATCTGATTTATTTTTGTAAATAGCTAGAAAATAATATAACCATGTTTTAGGTATTTTCACCATCCACATCTGGCACTGTGTTTGAATGAGTGATGCAGAAGTGTACAACGAACTGCCAAGAAGACGATAGTTCCACGCCTTTCAGGTTGGAATGATAAATATTTAAAAAATTCAGATACTGAATAAGTTAATGTTGAAAACAAATAACTGTTTCCCATTTCTGCATATTGGTGCCTTTTGACGAGTCTGTAAAGGTTACTTTTGGAAAGCATTGAGATAGAAAAGCATCTATTTATTATAGTATCGTCAACAAAACATACGTCTAAATGTTCTTTTGTTTCTAGTAAATTCTGCTTTTAAATAAATACCTCAAGAGGTTAGGTCAAACAATAGCCAACGAAGGCATGGATTAGGGAATTGTGTCAGAGCACAATGGCACATATTGGGTAGTATAAAACAACCGCACTACTCAAAATATGCTTTGAGAACTAGAAATATAACAACACTGAGAGTGAAGTATTGGACGGCTTTTATAAGCAGCCAAACAAACATTGAACATATGCAGTTGTGTATTACATAAATTCTGAAAGTAGGACATCCTGCGAAAGCAAAATCAGCTAATTGAAAACATAAAATAAAATGGTTTTATTGAGTCTGTTCCTGAGCAGCTATTAAAATGCAACACTACTAAAGCCCTTAGTTTAATCGGAATTCAATTCAAATTATTCTATAGTGTACCAAAGACTAACAAAATTCATGTGAAAGGGATGTATATATCAAATAAGACTGATGTATGGAAATATGTATTAAAATTATGACAGGTGCCTATTTTACATTCTATATTCTGTTGTTTTCGGTAGGGTACTCTGTTCAACGTCGATGGGGTAATTTAAGATGTCTATAAAATGTATAAATCACGTATAAAGAAACGCCATACAGAACTATAATGTCATGCTTTAAATTTTTGTTTGCTATTATCGATTCTATATTTTGGCTTTCTAAGCTAGCAAGCAGGACGTAGTCGTTTACATACGATATCGATGTACATATTAGTCTGTAATGGCATAATGTAGCCACGCAACCTTCTGTTGTTCTTACAAATACCTGTAGTACATCCTGTTTCGGCCTGGTGAACTGTTACCAACACTGCATAATTAGCATGCCAACGCTCTACCATCTGCTGAACAATATTACTTTATAAGCATCGTTGAGTTTACGTATTAAGAACCTATCATTTATAAACCAAAACCTGTCTGAATGCGTATCTTTCACATACGTCTAAGTTATCTCCAGCCAATCAAGACAAATCACTTTGGAGCAACAGCTTACTAAAGATTGCATCGTTTGACAATATAGATGCCAATAAAAGATAGACATTGCAGAACATATCAGACGCATTGATGAATGCTTTTGCTATCGGGTCTGCGCATGTCCTTGACACGGCTTTTGTTTAGAATGTTGACACAAGATATTATACCTCATCACAAACATACAAGGAACATACTATAGAGATTGGATGATTAGTCTGCAAACGAATCAACATCGTTCCTAATGTATTATACTAAGTTACTCATAAAGCGACGCGACTCTAATCAATGTGCGTACCCTTTGTCATCCTGGGATCATTTAAACATTAATTATTCCGTAAAACATACAGCATTTTGATGCATACCCCGACGAAATACATATCATATTTAAAGGCTTCATATGTGGTTAATTAAAACATACAATACACATTATAAACTTGTTTGCTATATTGGTTAACTATTTTGCATGACAGTGCCTACTTTAATAAATTTTAAAAGCGTGTGACTGCTTAATGCAGCACGAAAGTAAGACAGAAACCTCCTACAGGAACTTTCTACATTATTTTCGTCCTGCATTAAGCTACCGCCTGACTCAAAAACCCAGAACTGTACTTCATTTATGCAATCGCATTAGAGGGATATTCCTAATCAAACTGATATGTACATTTGCTGTTTCCTTGTGTTGCTGTTCGGGCGACTGTTTGTTCTGTATGTGGTGTTTCCTGCATGCCTCATTTTTGTACTTTTATAGAATAAAGATTTTGTTTATATATTTCAATTTATTCGTTTTGCTAGAGGGTGTTCTTCGGTTGACGATTTTAACAGTCGAAATCTCATTTTAACTGAAAATCTGCTTAAGTAAGCAAGGATACAGATATCACTAACTACGAAAAAACATCATCTAAATTTTAATTATCGAAATCTCTCACTTTTTGGCAAGTACAAATGTAAACTTCGTAAATTTATTGGACATGTCCATTTTCTCACGTTGTTCATCAAATATGTTAAAAAGTCATTACAAGGGATATGCTCCTATAGTACTACAACATACTGTATGTCTGGTTGTCAACCCCTTTACAGTTGCCAATCACGCTGCTCTCTTTTCATGTACGCCGACAAGAAAGGTTTACGAAGACGACCTCTTAAATTCGGAAACGGAAGAAGGACGTCAGATATTTGTAATATCCCGTTTTTGTCGTACGTTTTATTACTTTTCTACAGTGAGTCTGATTGAAGCTCAATCATTCAGTACACTATCGACAGATGGATACAGTTTGTTTCACTTAAATATGGTTCCGTTCTACATGCAATTTACCGCTGTATTTGCCATCGCGATTGTTATAGATTAGTCGGAGAGGGGGTACGTTTATTTAAACTGTTTGTCTTTAGGGTGGGGATGGAATAAGTGTGAGGTTAGGTACCCCTAAACCGGTTTAAACCCAAAATGACTACTGTCATTCGCCGTTCCAATGCGGTACTTCCATATCCCCCCTATTGTTTGTTTGTTTTGTCTTTGTGTTTTGGTAGTTTGTACATTTACCGTTTTCTTATTGTGATGATGTTCGGGCGGATGTTTGTTTGGTATTTGGTGTTTCCTGAATGACTCATATTTGTACTTTTATTTAACATCATATGTATATCTAACAATCACAAAATTACATTGTGAAGAAAGAGGAAGTGGAACGATAAATCAAAACACGCAATGAATGTTCTCGTTTGTTGAGAATATTCTTATGAATGTTAGCCTACTTTTCAATGGTGAACATGTTTTAAAATGTGGTGAAACGTAGGTGCAGATACAAGTCAGTTTACATCAAGGCCGTAGCGCCCATTGCGCACAATACGCACGTGCGTATAAACATTCTTCAAAGCCAAACATTTCAAAAAGCCATTTTGCTGTCATTGATTGTTGTTTTGTTTTTGGAATTCAAGTAGATCTAATAAAATGATAGCTAAACAGAATCTAGACCATTAAAGTACTAGAATGTAACTGCCGTAAATCTCATTTTGTAATTGTACATTTGCTTACAATTTGGTTCAATGTTTTTGAAAACGTTGCAATGAATCATATTAAGACTAATCTAGTTTGCCATTCGTTGAATGCAAATCCCACTTGCCGCCTGCTCTATCAGATCCTCCGATACTAGACAAAATTAAGATGAACACGGAAACAAACAAGATTTCTCGACGGTTTGCCATTAATAACTAGAATAATATTAGACGCCACACTGGGCATTCAGACAAACAGCAATATACTAATATATTTATTCAGGTCTACAACGTCTAAAGAAATGAACAAACTAGTATTTGTGCTGTGAATCACGTGCGTAAAATGTATAGTAGTAGACAATCGTCAACTTTTTAGTTAAAACCAGGCATGTGTTCTATATCGAAAAACAATTTTCTGTTTATAGCTTAGACAGAATATAGACTAGAATTATGCACAAATGCTCATGTGCTGATTGAAATACCTGTCGCAAATTGTTGTAAGTGAAAATATCATTACTAGGGTCGAACGTACTAGATGGGGTCGAGTTTGGAACACTATATTGGTGAATTCGTAAACGTAAATCAAAACCGACATCTAGAACGTTAGTGTGTTAAGAACCTAGCTTTTAGATATCATATATCTTAAAATGAACATATACTTCTTTGATTCGGATATTGCACTGTTATATGTTAGGGAAATATTAACGTTTGTGTTGGCCCATCTGCTAAAGTAATCAGCAAATATGCATCGCATAAATACCATTGGGAAACTGTAGTAGCATTCGCATTCAATTTGTATAAATAGATGCATAAGCAGATCATTACATAGCTCTTAACCCAACTACAGTTTCCCTCATATTGACGACTTTTGACGACTATGTAGAAGTAACTTTGTGAAACCATTGTGATAAATAGAGCATTTGCTCCTATAGGAGCAAATGCTCTATTTATCACAATGGTTTCAAACTACAAAATTCTAAAACTTCCTTTTCTCTAGTTAATGCTCTTTTTCGGTAGATTTATTCAAAGAGGTTGTATCTAAAAATAGCCTATGATGTAATGGGTTAAATATATCATTTTCTGCTGCCTACTCTGATATCCGGTTGTACACCGTACTTAAATAATGTCAAATATGGCGCCATAACATCAAGTATAACGCGCTATGCCGTTGCTATTTATCGTAACATTTTTCACCAACATATAGATCTACTCAATAGTATTTAAACATTCGATAACAGACCTTAATCATGATAAATACGACCTAGTTTTCACCTGAAAACAACTTTAATAAAGATAAGAAACGAAGACCTGTCTCACTAGGATCCGTATTGTCTGATCTAGGTAAAACCAAGAATAAATATGAAGAAGGCAGAAAGCATTAGTTAAAGCAGACACAATGTTTACAGTCGGATATAATATATTTGTCTGTATTTGCTTTAATTACCAAGGGCTTGATAAGATCGTGAATATACATGTAAAGCCAGTCATTAATTCTTTATGTCCAGTTAGCCTTAAAATGGCTATAGACAAGCTGTGTAGACCCAGATCGAAGGGTTCTTCCAAGAGGCATCTGATTAGGATATGCATTGTTTGATTAACCTATTTATGTCAATGGCTTACAAAACAAACTACAGTGTTCCCTCTCTACAACGACACCCTTTGGGATACTAAGATTGTATGTGTTGTTCAGAGGGAGTTGTTATAGGGGGGGGGGGGGGTAAATCAAACATAATTAGCTTGTTTACATATCCCCAGATAAGGTGAATTTCGAGAACTAAAACCGTTATGCCTCTATCAAACCCTATGCTGTGACCACTCTTTAGAATCGTCACAAAGTGACGATTCTAAAGAGTGGTCACAACATAGGGTTTGATGGAGGCATAAAGAAAATACGATTGAAAAGATTGTTTCTGGAGCCTTGTTGTTTCGGAAACAGTGACATGCGTTGTTGTAAGGAGGGAATCGTTGTTGAGAGGGCCGTTGTAGGGGGGGGGAACACTGTAGTTTCCAATCAACTTGAATAATGAATCGGTTCAAAATCAGATATGGGTGGGTTGTCCTGAAATAATATGAGTGTGTGTACGGTTAATAATATGTTAACCGTGCAGTCGGAATAGTAACGACCCTTACTGACCATGAGAGGAGGGGGCTATATTATTGAACACTGTCATTTCGCCCACTCTTTGTCCTTCCTTCCCTACGTCTTTCAGTCCAGATTTTTGTCTCTTCATTAATCTTTCAAATTACACGGGTCATGATTACCAAATATGTGTAGCCTTTGTGGCTACCTAAGCAGTTCTCCTGCTTTCACCCTACGGTCCATCTTGTTTTATATGGTAGATGTTTTGTCTTTGTGTCCGTTGCGTCACGTTTAGTCTTTTAATTGTGTTGTGTCCCGTTTGATGATGTTTGAGAGCTGTGCTGATCTTTTGTGTCTGATGATCCCTGTAGGATTGTGTGTTCTCTATGACATTGATCTCGATTTTAGTAAAAGTCAAGACATTTGTCTGGAGGTAGCTCCATAACCCCTACTGTAAGGGATTCTAATGTCTATGTTTAGATAATGTCTTCGGAGCGCGGAATGCATCGTTATAGCTTTGTATGTATGTGCCTTTTATTTGACATTAATGCATGTAAAAGTTGGTCTGACAAACTTACCGGAAGGTATCTCCCAAACCGATAGGGCTAAGGTTTAAGTATGCATTGTTACACATATTACTTTGAAGCTTCCGTAACATTGACTCACCCACCCTATACGGAAGAAAGTGGACAAAATTTAACACGAAATACTCAGAACAAATCCTCCTTGTAGTGGAATCAGATTCCTAGGCAAACTATACTCTATCATTTACAAACACTAATACTTTAGTAAATTACAGATGCCTGTACATAACCATTGCAGGGATTTGGCAGGGTCCTCCAATATATGTATGTACTACTAGGCTCCTTGATTATTTATTCGCTTGAGCTGTTGACAAAGTGTCCACTATTTAATGATCTAATCTTATTACACCGTATATGAACCATTGATTAAAAGTTTCACAACACCACTTATATATTACTGTGGCATTAATAATTCGTCCACATCGAAACGAAAGGCGGTGACTGTATATATGTAAAGAACACAGTCCGTTCAGTGGGTATGAAATGCTTTCTTGACAATACACGTACTTTCTAGTGTATCAAGTCGTTATATTCTACTGTATATTTGCACTTATATATCTTTATTTTCTTATTATATATCTTATTTTTCGCTGTATTAAATTTAAACGGATACGTTTCGGACAACAGCTAGTGTATGAGCTAGACGTAATGATTTTCACATCATTTATCGTATTCGCTGTCGTTTCACGAGTTTTAGGTTGTCATAACCGATACAGCGTCATCAGTCTCCTCTTAATATTCTCTTTAATTATCAACAGCACAATGCTTATGTCGCTATGCCGCAAAATCCACGACATTAACTCTCGTACTCGTCTTGATTATTCTACGAGCACAGAGCAATATACCGTCGGCATCATGTTGACAGAGCACATTCAACAGTGTACAGGCTAAATTATAATATTATGCATTAATTTAATTAAGTTTTATTCCATTTGTTACCTGAACCATTGCCATAAATGGAAAAGTAGTAAAGTCAAGCAGGCAAAGCCACATGCAAGACGCAACCACCACCAAAACACCGATAGACAGCATGACACACACACACACACACACACACACACACACACACACACACACACACAAACGCACACACACACACACACACACGAAATGAACACAGAAAACACCAAAAGACACACAAGAAACAGGGACAAACGTTCCACAACATGAACAAACCACAAGCACAAAGACGCAAGGCAAACAAAAGGAAGGGTGACAAAGAGAGTATAATTTATGTGGAATGAAAATATTCAAATCGTATTATTTAGTCTTGCTAACGAGATATTATTATCTTGTTACATACGACTTTTATATGAGACGTAACTTACAGCAAACAAATATTATAATATTATATTTTAAGGACTAGGTATTGTCAATCGTAATTGTAAGGTATACACTAACTTTAAGGTTACAGAATTGATTACTACAGTGTGCAAAGCCGTACTGCCCTGGTCATGTAATCACACAATACATTCTATCGAGGACGGACAAATTAATATCGTCGTAAATATCCATCTCTCTGTGTCAGCATGATTTATTCCTAGACACAGAAATAGTCCAACAGTACATATCAATCATAGTATTGTGTGCGTCACCTTACAACCATAGTCGTTATGTCACATGTGAATGTATTGTAAATCTCTAAATATGTATCTTGTTTCCCCTCCCCTTATTCCTAGACGTTAACAAACAGTGCAAAAGATGTACTGGGACACGGATGCCACTATATTACATGATTATTATTGTAGCTAGTATCATATTTGCCTGTTGTCTATATCCGTCATAGTACGAAAGTGTTGAAACAATGCATTTCATGAGTACATGTGCATTGGCAAAAGCATAAATATAGACACTATTTTGATTAAAATATTTTAACCATATGTAATTGGTGTGTTGAATGATCCATAACAATATACGTCTTTTTTTAAAGAAACAAAAACATATTGTATGGCAGTTAAATTAGAAGTGCTCTGCAGTTGAGTGTTGGTAAGATGATGATTCCAATGACGCCGTTTACATATTTAGATATTTCAGTGTGTAGATTGGTCCCAGGGGATGTCAAATGTAAAATAGGTCAATCTCAGGAAAAGATTGTTCAACCCATTACTCAGTTAACTCCTAACCATTAATCAGTTTAATACTATTAGTGCTTTTATGTTAGAACCATTTATATGTTTGCTTTGTATAACGTGACAGTCGAATGCTAATTAACATTCAGACATTCAGGCAAGTGACCTAGAATTAAATGTCCCTAATAAAAGTCTAGCAATTGTTACTGGTTTCATTTTATAGTATTCTAGCTTGAGTTTTGTTCATGAACATTTATGGAAATGTTTCACTTTCCGAGACTTAGACTTGAGATAATGAAAAATGTGTTCAATATTTATGTCCGACTGTATTGAATCGTGTGGTTATGGGTTTCAGCTTGAACAATGCTATTAAGGTTAATCTCAGACAGACATAACATCTAAGGCCTATATTCCGTTTTCATTTGTATGTATTTGATCCGGTATTGTTTGAAACGTGCAGTTTGTCCTTTGATGAATATTATTACGTATATTTGTAGACAACTGGTCTATCATCATATCAATAAGGCCGATCATATGACGTGCTTGCATTTGTCAGATATACGTTTTAGACGGTCACATGATCATTTGCTATATAAAGATAACGACATACAGAGTACAGTAAGAATGATACAGTGCTCCCTCCCTACAACGACCCTCTCAATAACGATCCCCTCTTTACAACAACGCATGTCACTGTTTCCAAAAAAAACCAAGGCTCCAGAAACAACATTTTCACATCGTCTTTTCTTTATGCCTCCATCAAACCCTATGTTGTGATCACTCTTTAGAATCGTCACAAAGTGACGATTCTAAAGAGTGGTCACAACATAGGGTTTGATTGAGGCATGACGGTTTTAGTTCTCGAAATACACCTTATCTGGGGATCTGCAAACAGGCTAATTATGTTTGATTTTCCCTCCCTATAACAACTCCCTTTGAACAACACATACAATTTTCGTATCCTAAAGGGTGTCGATGTAGAGAGGGAGCACTGTATACATAATATACTATCATGGCGAAACGACCAGGATATGTCTCTGTGTTTTAGGTTATCACCGTGGTATCGCAATGCATTTCTCTAAATGTAAACACCCATGAACGACTCGAACAAAGCATCTTACTATTTTGTTACAAACGCATCAATCCAGATACGAAATTGCTGACTGATGGTGACTCGTATTGCCACTGTGCATGCGAACAATGTTACATCTCGTGTCATTTATTCCCTTTTTGTTATGAGTCATTAATTGCATCGTTGTGAAATGTCAAGTGTTGGAAATTTAATATCGTTTGTCGGGGTACAGTTCTAGGTTTACTAAATGAACCGGCCATTTACCTTGATCTACGTTTGTTTAACCCATTTTCTCCTAGTGGATTCTTCCATGTTTATATATTGGATTAGTCCATTTTTTATCTAAGGGGTGCCTGGTCAAATTTTTCAATTTCGTTTTGTTTATATTGAAATTCCTATCAGCAAACAGTGTAGACTGATCAGACGCCGCATTATGCGGCGTCTGATCAGAGTCTACACTGTTTGCCTAAGTCCCATATATGGGATCGTGGGAACAAATGGGTTAACTATTCCCAGGTATACCCATATAGTTGTGCTTCACGTGCATCGCATTGCTAAGTATAGAAATATACTTATTTAGTATGTATCACAGTAGAAGATACTTGTATAAAGTAAAGGGGGTATACAGTGCTCCCTCTCTACAACGACACCCTTTGGGATACGAAGATTGTATGTGTTGTTCAGAGGGAGTTGTTATAGGGAGGGAAAATCAAACATAATTAGCTTGTTTGCAGATCCCCAGATAAGGTGTATTTCGAGAACTAAAACCGCTATGCCTCAATCAAGCCCTATGTTGTGACCACTCTTTAGAATCGTCACTTTGTGAGGGTGGGGGCATAAATAAATTACGATGAAAAAAGTTGTTTCTGGAGCCTTGTTGTTTCGGAAACAGTGACATGGGTTGTTGTAAGGAGGGAATCGTTATTGAGAGGGCCGTTGTAGGTAGGGAACACTGTAACATCTAATACGGTATTTAGTATGTATCACAGTAGAAGATACTTGTATAAAGTAAAAGGGGTACAATATTACGAGTCTAAAACAATACATGGCAAACACCCAATGTATCCATTAGACACAGACAATACCAACTAAAAAGCATATCGACTTAACTCTTATAGTTCAGTAGATATTACAGTACAAAGTGCATACAGTTTACCATGAACTAAAAACGCGACGTACCAACAACGAAAGCTAAAGAGTATATTTCTTTGTTCTGGGTTCATTCGGTGTGCAAAACTCCGCAGAACACTTTATCAATGATACATTGTAACCAGCTACATCACCATAGTGTTTGAATGTAGCCTAACTATGAATTGATTAACGAAAATCGTTATCTATATGCGTTGAATCTCACCCCAGTGTAAGGAAACAATACTTGTTAACATTGGAAATGATGCAATTTGGATTGAGTCCGATTCAATCAACTTTTACGAGTTTGGATTCGAACCAGGCTGTTTCGAAATGCGTGTCAGGTCGCTGTAAGCGGAAGAAATGTTAGTGCTTAACAGGTCGTGGTAACCGGGATAAATATTAACACTTTACACCATAAATACGCCTTTTTACAACTTTACAAACAAAGTAGACCCAGATCATGCGGTCCCTGTATGATCCGTCTGATCTGGGATTGCTCTGTTTGCTTATGTTATGATACAGATATGATAATACAGTTTATGCCATGGCCAAACATTCCATTGTTAATTTGCTATTAAAAGAATTAATCCAATTAACCTTTAGCCTGATATGGGCGGATGAGTGAATACATATGCAAACAGTTTGGATCCAGATGAGACACCGAGTAACTCGGCGTCTCATCAGGATCCAAACTGTTTGACATCCTGATTGCATTTTGGTAGACAAATTAATTATAGGTTGAATTTTGAAAATGTAGTATGTGAAAGATTTGGTAAAAATAATTTGCTCAGCAGGCTAAAGGTTAATATCTATAATGTCAGTATTTTACATGAATATTCATGGAGTAAATAGTTAAGGTTCTTCATGACCCTATTTCGATTTCTGTCGCAGGTCATAATGCGATTACATGCATTTGTTTTGATTTATAGTCTTCAATATGCCCACATGTACGAGTATACTTAAAAATTATGTTAACCATGTATGTCCATATGAACCTCTGCGACTCATACGTGTGCAGATAAAATCGTGTGAATGATTTATATGCATATGCTCTCGTAAGGGCCATTTTAAACCATACGAACCCAAAGGAGGTATGATGTATTTTAATATGTACAGTTAACCCTCTCTCTAACGACCACTAAATTGTGTTAATTAGTTGGTATTCTGGGCAGGTTGCTACTTATAGCAAGGTGAAAGTAAAACAGAACGCTCCTATAGGAGCGTTCTGTTTTACTTTCACCTTGCTTTAAGCAACCAACTGCATTTAACACAGAATACTTGATGTAATTAAGTGGCCGTTATAGAGAGGTTTCACTGTTTACACTATAATATGTTTTTCGCATTAGTGTTCATATATCAGGGCAAACAGTTACTACGATGCGTAAAATATAAACATATTTCAATCTTAATATCATTGATATGCTAGCGAATCACTTGCAACAGTGTAACAGATACACTTGTATTTGAGGTCAATGCACAAATTTAAACCTTACAGTATGGGGTACATGACACTATTGTCTTTTGCAAACCGTGTAGATCCAGATGAGAGGGCTCCTGCAGAAGCCCTCTCATCAGGGTCTGCACTATTTGTCAAGTTACACTTTTCTTTAGAAAATCCGTAAATATTCACCATACGCTTGTCCTGTTTGAGTTTTGGAATACATGTAGTCCAATTGACAAGTCAACGTTATAATGCTTAACGGTCTCTGGAGAACTCCTCGAAAATAACAGTGTGCTTACAATTGTACGTTGTTTTCGATCAATGCTTGATATGTGCTTGTATGATGGCATATGACATGGAAAACGCTAATAATTGCAGTAAATAGGTCATACGTTTATATCTATGTTTAATTTTACCCTTTACGCTATTAATATACATATAAGAAATAACTATATTAGGATATAGTAGGGGCCAATTAATTTCGTTTAAGAGTATCTCTAAGACATACAGAACTAAACAATAATTATCTTGACTAGCATTAACTACGAAATATATATATTAAAATTCATCGGCACTGAAACGTGATACATTTTCCCGTTACCGTCCTGTTTATCATGTGTATACATACAAACGACCGACACATCCACAGAGTAACGCGTCTTTGAATCTGGATAAAACGTAGTAGCGAGTAAAGCACTCATATCACTTCGTGATATAACCCATGCACTAACCCTTATCCCGCTATAAAAATGTCTACTCAAAGTTGGATCTGATGGAATTTTTACTACTACTGATTCGGCCAAGCTTTTTCAGAAACTCTTACAGAGTGTCAAACAGTTTGATCCTGACGAGACACAACGTAACTCGGCATCTCATCTCGATCAAACTGTTCCCAGATGCCACTGAAGCTGCGGATAGCGGGATAAGCGTTTAACCCATTCCTCCATAGATTAAACCTATTTAAACGAATCTACACAAAAGGAGCATTTACTACAGAAAAGAAACATATTATAATTGTTTAGTATTGAAACCATTGTGATAAATAAAGCATTTGCTCCTATGGAGCAGATACTGTATTAATCACAATGGCTTCAAGAAGCGACTATTACAGAGGTGTAGAAAGGCGTATTTATGGCGGAGTATTTTGGAGTTTTATGTCTATACCCGAGTGGTTATGGTCTTCGACTGACACTTGCTTAGCCCATCACCGCTGTGGGTTCAAATCCAGGTATGGGCATTTGGATTTTTTTCATGTGGGGAAACCTTTCAGCTGGCTTGCGGTAGGTCGATGATTCTACCTAGATGTTCTTCTGTGGTCAAAACAATGCAATTTGTCCCGTGCAAGGAAGAACATCCGGGGTCTTCATCCACCTGTAATTAGCTGGACCTCGTGATATGACTGAAAAACTGTTAAAACGACGTAAAACCCGATAGAAACCAAACCAAATTATATTTCAATCACATCGACATTTAACTATGAGTGTATCGACTGGGTTTATATTTATGCATAAAGCAATCACAAAACTCATCACATGCCGCGGCCGATATATAGAGAATAATAGGTTAGTGCCGTAGATGGGACGCCTTTATCCGACGAGGGGAGAAAACGTTGAGGCGAGGCTTGCCGAGCCTCAACTGTTTTCTCTCCGAGTCGGATAAAGGCGTCCCATCTACGGCACTAACCTATTATTCTATTTATCCAGTCAATTTAGTTATATCTTTTTTTCATAGACTCATAAAACATACGAATATTGAAATAATTTGCATTGAAAATGCGGTTTTTCTATCAACGGACCTCCCTTTTCATTTCCGTTCTAAAGACGTAAATAATGAGCTACCGCAGAGGAAAATAGTTTCGATACTTATATTACAAGACGGGAAAACGTGCCTGAACTTGAAAAATAAGATCGTTTGAATCGAGAGTCGATATGTTAATTCAAACAGACATGGTTATTATTCTACCGGAGGCTCTATATTGTCAAATTCGAGTTCCGCCGTCTCGGTATCTATTTTTAGATAGGGCTAACGTCACTCGTCAATGGAACTGAACAGGCTATATTTAGGTCTATGACCATCACCGCCCTAGTAAGAGTTTATCGATTAACGGGAAAACGTGCTTGAATTTGAAAAATAAGATCGTTTGAATCGAGAGTCTATATGTTAATTCAAACAGACATGGTTATCATTCTACCGGAGGCTCTACATGGTCAAATTCGAGTTTCGTCGTCTCGGTTTCTATTTTTAGATAGGGCTAACGTCACTCGTCAATGGTACTGAACAGGCTATATTTAGGTCTATGACCATCACCGCCCTTGTAAGAGTTTATCGATTAACTTATCATGAGAGTGATAAATGTTTTAATTTTATTAAAAAAATCGTCAATATAGTAGCATGATAACTTTATATACGTCTTCAATTTCGCTAACAGTATGCTTGGCCTGATAGCGTAGTGGTTACGAAGGTCGCTTATCGTGCAGTCGGCCCCGGTTCGATTCTCACTGTTGACGAATCTTTTTTTCTCTCTTTTTCCTTTCTATTTTTTTTTAAATTTTTTACTGGGATAGTTAGTGATAATTATCCATATTAAGTGTTTTTTCTTTCAATTTAATACGTTATTTTTGGTAAAACAATTTTGAAGAAAAATTAAAAATAGTTCCTGTTGTAAGAAGAAATTCCTACACCTACTATACAAATAAACCTCTACTGTACATATAAACTTAGGTTTATTATGCTACCCCTTTATTACGTCACTAGCGGCTGTAGGGACGGGATAAAAAACATATCAAACGTTTTATAGATCGCTATAACGTATTTTATCAACATCGTCTGCCCAGGACCCTGCTTGCAACATATGGAAATAGATAGCATCTGCATTATTCAACGTGCAAGACTCAGGTTGTTAATATCATCTGCGCATGAACCGGTATATTGAATAATAAATGTTTTATTTCATATAAACGCGTTCTCACGCATTTGGAAACGGAGAAGACCAGATCAGACGACCCATATAGGAGCCGTCTGATCAGGGTCTGCTCTTTTCGCTAATGGAATTTGAAAAATCTCTTTCTTTTCTTTCTAAAATTGCTACAATCATCCATCATTAATAGTTTATTTATTTATAAATATGTGTCCATGAATCTTCAGTATGTATTGAACATTCCCACTAACTTCTGGTACCACAATATTCTTTCTTTTCGTTTTGGTTGGAGTGTTATGGACATTATGCGTTCCCTCGAGACTTGTAAATGACAGAGGAAACGTTCAAGACTCATTAATCACCCTGACGGACTAACGAGTTACGCTAGACAGTTTACATAGTTGATGGAAACGTTAATGCTAGAGAATACATAAACAATGTGTGCGTTGCACGAGTCGGACAAGTAAACAATATATATTAAAAAACGCAATACCTTTTTACTGGCGTCAGATATACGGGTTATAATCACTCATTCAGTTTGTTTCCTGAGTCGCTTATATTAAAGTGTTATAGTGTTTAACAAATATGTTAGAATAGTGTGCCGCGCATAAATATATCAAACCTTATATACACCGCGCAACGGGTTCATCATTTGAAATACCAATCTGTTTTAATCTTTAACCCTTCGCTTGATATTCACGTCAATATACCTACCTGTAAATAGTAAAGATCCTGCAGGAGCCGTCTCATCAGGGTGTGCACTATTTACAATTTGATGGTGCAACCAATGCACTCGACAGCAGTCATTGTACAGCGAAATACTTGTACACAGTGAAGATATATGTAATTATACAACTAGGCATGGGTAAAGAAGGAGAACTTTATTTTAAAATTCAGCAAGAGAAGGGTTAATATGGATATTATAGGAAGTGTTCTATGCAACCCTACTGCAGTTGAGTATCAGTCTACCTCGTAACGCTTCATAACAATACATCGGCGTGTCCTATGCAAAGTTACCAATGTGCGTATAAGTCTACTTCTTAACGTTTCATAATAATGTCTGGACCTATTCTATGCAAACATACACCAGTTGTGTATCGGTCGACCTCGTAAACCTTTATAATCGTGTATCGATGTGTTCTATGCACATGGAATACATTTGTGTATTACTTATCCTCGTAATACTTCATAGTGAATGTTCTTGAAGCAATAAGAAAAATATTTAAAAACTATATATAATATATGTAATAGATACAACCCTGCCAAATATAACGCAATCAACCAATATTAATACTGTTGACTAGTATCAATATTAAGCATTTACGCCTCTCTAGTATAAGAAAGCATGATAATGAAAAAGAAGAAATCAGAAATAATATTCACACACAGCAACATTTGTTGTTGCACTCACATTGGTAGAATAATTTGAATATGTATTATTTCACATAGCAATGTTAGCGACGAAATTTACCCAGGAAACGGTACGGTGCATGCAATCTGTCACTGAACTAACATTAATATGAAACAATCAGAGAACCAATATATCAAACCTGTGGCACTTGCAGATGATTTACGATGCGCACAGATAATCGGATGTCCCTTAACCACTATTGCAGGAACTTCATAATCAATTTTATGTTCTACAGGAATTTAAACAGTGTCTAGTTTAAGGCTATTACGCCGGTTATCTCCTAACACCGGATGAGCATATATGTAGTTACTATCAAGTCAAACGAGTGTATAGCTTGAAGAAACAACAGTCAAACAGGGAAAGCCACATACGTAAAGACACCGCACCAAACATCATCAAACAATGAATGAAGAGTATGTTTGCCAAAACTCATATCCAAACGTGTGTGTTTTTTATTACCCAATTACTCCATAAATACTTGCAAACATAGTATATCCAGATCAGACGACTCCTATAGGAGCCGTTTAATCAGTGTCTGCTCTGCTTAAGGAACAATATAGAGCTGATTATGCAGTTTTATTTATTGGCAAGCATTCCATGATTTAATAAAATTTGAAAAAAACTAATTTAATAATATTCATGACATCATCATTTATTCATGAATATTCATAGTGTAAACCTTGATCTGTTTACAGCGTCTTGAGTCGAAATTGTATTTAGGTACTTAGTAACGTTTTATTATGTGATCTCTAAACATCTCCATGTGTACACAATACATACACTACATGTGTTTCATTGTCATTCCTCCATATTTCAAGGAGCATAATTATTAGCGAGATTCGATGTAATAATTCGGACTTAATCATATTATGCACACGGGAAGGCACGTATCTTGTTAATATAACTATACTAAAATATGGCTAATACAACATCATGTTTGATGAACTTAGGGGTCTGTAGAAACACGTAGCTCCTTTAAGAAATGTTTGCTTAACGCTTGCCCTGTATGTATTACGCTGCCATCCTTTCCTCCATAGGCTATTTTTAGACACAACCTCTTGGAATGAATCTACCCAAAAGGAGCATTTACTAGGGAAAATTAGATTTTTTTGAATTTTGTAGTTTGAAACCATTGTGATAAATAGAGCATTTGCTCCTATAGGAGCAAATGCACTATTTATCACAATGGTTTCACAAAGTGACTTTTACAGAGTCGTCAAAAGTCGTCAATATGAGGGAATGGGTTAACGCTAATCCTGTATGTATTACGCTGCCATCTGTCTTAAAATCTAGAATTATACAGCAGGGCCCCTCTGAACCGTACGTTACAATTAGTGTAAATATCGGTCTCGGAGACAGGTGGAAGCTTAATACAGGGTGAAAGTAATGCATGACTGACTTTATCCTGAATTGGGATGTCACCTGCCTAAAAGTATCTTAAAGCTTCCCCACTAAATTTCCAATTTATAGGGGATTTACTGTACATTTGTCAAGTGATCGTATTTAATTTTAGTGATACATTACTGTAAGTTGCCGTTTAAGATTATGCGCTGTGCCATTGACAGAAGAAAGGCACATTAATGTTTACAATTAAAATGCAGGGTATAGATTATCATCATAGTAAATGTCCCTTGTCTAAATACGCATGACATGGTATTTCTAGCGCATGCACGCTATACGTTAATCTCCTTTCACAGTTATAACACTAGGATGTCTCTTTTCTGAATTATCTCACCTGCGTATATTTAATCATTCTTGTTAATCATCGTTGGCTGTCACTGCCGCTTTTAAACCATTGTTGGTGATCACTGTCCCTTGTAAAATATTGTTGGTGTTCACTGTTAATCATCGTTGGCTGTCACTACCGCTTGTAAACTGTTGTTGGTGTTTACTACCGCTTGTAAAATATCGTTGGTGTTCACTACCGCTTGTAAACTGTTGTTGGTGTTCACTACCGCTTGTAAACTGTTGTTGGTGTTCACTACCGCTTGTAAAATATCGTTGGTGATCACTGCCGCTTGTAAACCATTGTTGGTGTTCACTACCGCTTGTAAAATATCGTTGGTGTTCACTACCGCTTGTAAACTATTGTTGGTGTTCACTACCGCTTGTAAAATGTTGTTGGTGTTCAATACCGCTTGCAAATCATGGTTAGCGTTGAGTACTATTGTAACTCATGACTGTAAATATTTGCTGGTGTTCATTACCACTAGTAAATAAGTGTTATTATTCACTTACCGCTTTTAACCGTTATTGGTGTTCA
Source organism: Azorinus chamasolen (assembly GCA_963576725.1). Lineage (NCBI taxonomy): Eukaryota > Metazoa > Mollusca > Bivalvia > Cardiida > Solecurtidae > Azorinus > Azorinus chamasolen. The sequence continues at coordinate 40,273,598 of OY755237.1, read as the reverse complement.
CCTCCGCTTGTAAATCGTTGTCGATGATCACGACTGTTTGTAAAAAGCGCTGTTAATGTTCACTAACGTTTGTAAATCAGTCTCGGTGTTCACTATCTTTTGGCCGGTGTTCACTATCTAGGCATGACGTCAGCAATTAGTTATACTTGTCACGACATGCCATCATTGTAATTACATACTTAAATATTTTTCGATTTATTCCGTAATAGATATCGATTTTACAAACTTATATGCCTCACCTCAATGGTTTGTGCAAAGCTTGTTACGCCTTTCGATAATATATTAACATAGTTCATTATTTCCCCAAGGAACGATGTAATAACCTATAACATGTACATAAATCGTATATATATGCGACACTTTTTTAGATGTTTATAGGAAGTAAGGATTTATGTTGTATGCATTCTATTATAACTTTTTAACCATTCGCTTGCTATCCACGTCAATATACCTACCTGTAAATAGTGAATACCCAGATGAGACAGCTCCTGCAGGAACTGTCTCATCAGGGTCTGCACTATTTACAAGTTGACTGTGCAACCAGTGCACTCCACAGCAGTGATTGGACAGTGAAATACTTGTACACAGTGAAGATATGTGTAATTATACAACAGGGCATGGATAAAAAAGGAGAAATGTGTTTTAAAATTCAGCAAGAGAAGGGTTAAATGCAAATCAGACAGGCAGTAACCTTTCAATTACAATGAAAATCAGAAATACAAATACAGTTGTGATATCCACGTGTACATGTATACATGTACATTGTACTTTTATCAGAAGGGACAATCCAACTTAACCCTTCTTATACTGGGTGAGACGTGACTAGTTTGACTCCAGATGAGACGCCAGTCCACTCAGCATTATATCAGTGTCGAACTTGTTTGACAATCAGTCAATTATATATGAATCATTTGAACGAATTAGATGCAAGTATAACATGTAATATATCTGTTTTAGCGGACATTGTTTTCAGCATGGGAAGAGTTAATAAGGTGTGTGTTGTACCCTGTACATAACAATAGCCCGCCTGCTTTGGCTGCAGACCATAAATCTAATCAAATAAACACACAGCCCACTTGTGACGTATAATCGTTAATCCTATCTCAAGACAGCGGTCTACTTAGGTTTATATTACTTCTCGTCTCTTTGTTACATTGACAGACGCTAGTCATCCGTAAGCGGTAATGTTTCGAAAATTGATCAGCTACAGTAACAACCCAATCTAAAGCGACTCTTTTATGAAATAATGGTATTATATTGTTTTCTACTTAATGCAGGAAGAAAGTAATGCCGACATGTCACAAATGAGTGTTCAGCATAATTCGTCATGCATTAAGTTACACACGATTTAAGACCCAGAGTTAGACCTCTGTTTCTGGTGGTCGCGTTTGAGGGATTCACTTTACATATTGATGCGGGAGAATATCTTCAGTCACTTAACCCTTTCCCTCATATAAACGTGTTTTCTCGCATCTGCAAACAGAATTGACCCAGATCAGACTGACCAGGGTCTGCTCTGTGTGCTAATGAAATTTGATATATATGTCTCTATACTTTCTGAATTGGCTACGGCGTCCCACTTTCAATATTTGATTATAACTAATTTGCCCATAAATATTCAGTATGTATTGAAATAAACACAGAACAGGGAAAGGGTTAAGGCTGGCAAATTGTTGATGTTATTATCTGCATTAGTATACTAAATGCTTTGATGTTTACAAGTCTGTATGCTATGGCCTTTCTAGCTGATGCACATCGTACGTGAATACAGGAGAACTTGCCTATAGAGGCCATCAAAACAAAGCTCTAATTATGGGAGATATCTGCTTTACCTTTGCTTTACATGAAGCAACCAACTGTTTTTTAAAAGTCCTATAATCAATAAATTAATGACCACTTAAGCCAAGTCCTACTGTTCATTGATTTATAAGTTTCTAATTCCATAATTACGAATACTATTAGATAACTGTTATTATGAGAAACATATGAACCGCTTGTTCTGCGAGTGATGTAATTTGTCAAATCATTATTAATACAAACAGGATTAATGCAAATTCATGGTAATTCATATCCACATGACAGGTTATGGCCTTTGTCTAGACAATACCACTATCAACATTTCCAATTGGAGTGCAAGGTAGTACTTTATACAAGCATGTCTGTAGAAGACTTGCAATGTGTATGCGTACATTACGAACATCATCTGACGGCATTCAAGAGAACCGGGCGACAATTGTGGTTCCGAACTGAGCTACAAATGTTGATAACTGGGCGAGATTGTGAGAGCTTGGCGACATTATGAGAACAACGTCAGATCAGTGTGTACCTAACCGTCGATGGTATAATCAGTTCTGATACAGAAGTGACACATGACACATTATACGTATGAGTATGATCTTTTGATTATTAATAAGCATTCCCTTCATACATATGCCTACAGTTACAAGTCTTCGCAAACAGAGTTTACCCTGATCAAATGGCTCCTGTAGAAACAGCCTGATCAAGGTCTGCTCTGTTTGATTATCTGGTCAACAGCTACTACCAAAACCAAAACACCATGTGTCCATATACCATATTAAATGTTTAGCTGATACGTATGCATGATGATATTATTCTGACATGAATATTCAACAGTTAAAGTGTTAACCCTTCTCTTGCTGAATTTTAAAAAAAAACATTTCTCCTTCTTTACCCATGCCCTGTTGTATAATTACATATATCTTCACTGTGTACAAGTATTTCGCTGAGCAATCACTGCTGTGGAATGCACTGGTTGCACAAACAATTTGTAAATAGTGCAGACCCTGATGAGACAGCTCCTGCATGAGCTGTCTCATCTGGGTCTTCACTATTTACAGGTAGGTATATTGACGGGAATAGCAAGCGAAGGGTTAAGTGAAATATGGCTGGTAAGATAACCGGATGTTTCAACAAACATGCTAGTTCAGGTACTCATGTCCATGCAAACTGTACTTATACCGAGACGTATCGCAATGTGTCTTTTCCTCATAAAGTTATGGACCGAAACCGAATTTCTATTTTTAGTATAATTATATGAATTTGACATCTAAACATTATTATACAAATCCGAGTTTTGCCTAAAAGCTGGCTATGTGCATCCAAAGCATGGTCATAATATGTTTTTCTTGAGTGAAGTTATGCTGCAGGCCTGGTTTATTTCATTTCGTTATAGTAGACAACACTGACCCGAAACGCCCCCACCTTCACCCCCTCCCCACCGTCAACCCAACCCCCAAACATACATCCAAAGCTATGTTTTCATAAGTAACAGTACAAAATGTCAGTTTTAGTAATGTAAAGTTGCTGAGTGCAAACCACGAACTTAACGCCGGCCGCCAAACCGTCCACCCACTAGTAAGTCAAATCTGAGCATCAGGTTGAACTAGTTGAAAGCCTGCTTAAAATGCTACCGTCGAATCCTGAACATATTTATCCCTTTTTAGTGGCATGCTTTCTGGGGCATCGCTCAATGAGATGTCAGACGTGTTATGTTTACTTCTCCCGCTTGTTGGTAATAGTCGAAAGTCAATTACCGCTCCGACACATAATTATATGACCTCAGTAATAAATTTCCTCGTTGGAAGTCATGTCAAACAAATCAAGAATTTATTGGATTCATGTATATATTTCTGTATTCGCCGAAATTCTGCTTTGAAAATATGTACAGATTAGCATTCATCCTGCTATGGACGGATAAGTAAATACTTATGCAAACAGTTTGAATCAACTCGGCGTCTCATCAGGATCCAACCGGTTTGACACCCTGGTTGCATTTTGGTAGACAAGTTGATTGTAGCTTGAATTTAAAACAATGAAGCAGGCAAAAGGTTAATAGAATGTCGAATACATTTATCAAAAACACACCATTAACCCTTAATATTAACCCTTAACTCATTCCCTGATGAATAATCATGTAGGAAATAATGACATCATGAATAACACTAAGATTAGTTTTACAACAGTATAAGAACACAGGACATTTTGGCTCAGGCAGAAGCTGTAGAATCAGATCTATAAAATACCATAAACAAACAGAGCAGACCCTGATCAGACGGCTCCTATAGGAGCCGTCTAATCTTGGTTTACTCTGTTTGCAGATGCGTCAAAATGCGGTTAGATAAGGGAACGGGTTAAACAATTAGGCACAACCAGCTTGACATTTACAAACAACTTTGATCCAGATCAGTTTGTGAGATTTGTGTATCATCGGAATCTAAGCAGAAACCCGTCAGGATCCAAAGAAGTCATTTGATCAGTAGCTGTTAAGAAGCTTGAAGAACAATGATCGTAGTTAATGCAGATATTTATGATATCCTATAATAGAGGCACTATATGTTCTATGTGCCTCAAGCAGACATAACGTCTCCAAGTACCTGTAATAAACAGTTTGTGGGACGTTGACCCCAGCTCTCTCTCTCCCCCCCCTCTCTCTCTCTCTCTCTCTCTCTTTCTCATTCTCTCTCTGTCTTTCTCTCTCTCTCTCTCTCTGTGCCTGTTTCCCTCTTTCTCCTCTCATTATATAACAGCGATGGTCTCTATTCATACATACTCTCTATTAGTTTTATGTTCATCATAAACGCTTTACTCCATATATACGCATTTCTACGCCTTTGCAAACATAGTAGACCTGGATCAGACGGCTCCTATATTAGCCGTCTGATCAGAATTGCTATGTTTTCTCATGATAATATATGTGTGATTGTACAGTTTCTGCCATTATCAACATGTCCTGTGTCAATCTAATTAATAATCACGCGGTCAATATTTAATTAACCCTTCTCTTGCTGAATTTTAAAATGCATTTCTCCTTCTTTACCCATGCCCTGTTGTATAATTACATATATATTCAATGTGTACAAGTATTTCGCTGTGCAAGCACTGCTGTGGAGTGCACTGGTTGTACAATCAACTTGTAAATAGTGCAGACCCTGATGAGACAGCTCCTGCATGAGCTGTCTCATCTGGGTCTTCACTATTTACAGGTAGGTATATTGACGTGAATAGCAAGCGAAGGGTTAATAATCACGCGGTCATTATTTTGACATGAATGTTCATGGTGTAAAAGCGTTAAACATTAAAGTCACTGGTCTTACTTATGTTTCACATGCTAAATTACGATTGACATCGGATCCTAAATCATCTTTGAATGGATGCATGAACGAGCATTTACATAATTAGTTGATGTTTGATAATGAAATTGAAGTATGCGTACATGAGTGTGATGTAAGAATCTACAGGCAGCGCTCGGACTATAATGAAGTTTTGGCGAAATGGGGATTTTTTTCTAAAGTACACGTGCATCCCAAATGACACTTAACTTTTGCAAAAGACGGCTTGTGTGATTATGTTCGGACAAAGTTCTCACCAGGAACCAAACTCTCATTTTATGAGACAAAATTGACGGAACGACTACTCTGAGACATTGTTTGCAGACGGAATTTATTTGGCACCAAACGAGTTAAACCCAACAACAATACAGGCAATGTAGAATGTATATGAAGTCATAAGATCACCTACACTACACATTTGAAATTCTAGTGTTAATGTTACTATTAGAACAAGTGATTACCCAGGATATGAACAACTGACACGTGTCTGGAAATCTGAAATTAAGGTGATCACTGCCTACATTAAAAATTTCATTCACTAAACATCATGGCATCTGCATTACAAAGTAAATGTTCCTGACGAATGGTGGGATGCAAATAAAGTGCACCTAACAAAAACAGATAACAAGGCTAATAAATGAAGACATGAAATTGAAGTAAAGTCTGCTGATATATATTAATATTCCTGGCATCGTGCCATCACACCCATTAGACACTGACATAACGTAGTTTAAGAAATAGTCTTGACTATCTATTAACTCGGCATCTCATCATGATCTTAGCGCGTTGACACTCGATCATTAGTTACCAAAATGATTTATTGACTCGGAAATAGTCCAAATTGCACTGGATACTCTTTTCAAGAGACATTATTTAGTTTTAACCCTTTCGCTGCCAATGCCGGATCTGTGATTACATGTACATATGCAAACAGTTTGGATCTAGATGAGACGCCGAGTAACTCGGCGTCTCATCAGGATCCAAACTGTTTGTTACTGTTACTATGTTACTATATAGTAGGTCACTATATAAGCGAACAAAAATGAAGAAAATCAAAAGAATGAAATTTTGTAGCAGACGACAAAGTTAGCAGACGACAGAGTTTGGCAGAGAAAGGGTTAATCCCTGGTTAAGTATAACAAAGTTTCAGGACCTAACCTAATCTTTAACCCTTTACGCTATGTATTCTCATGTCAGAAATACTCTAATTAGATTAGCTTTTATTATGGCACATGGACACAGGGATGTTTTGCCATGCAACAAACTGTAGAATCATATCTACATTATTTCATAAGCAAACACAGTAGACTCTTATAAGACGGTTCCTGCAGGAGCCGTCTGATCTGAGTCTACTTTGTTTACTTTGTTTTCAAAGGTGCAGAAAAGCTTGCTTATGGACTAATGGTTAATCTACTGACTAATTAAAACTGGATTCTCCTTGTCTGAATAATTATTATACAGAAGGTTTATTTAAAATCGATACAGAAAATGATTTGTACATGTATGACAAACATAGCAGATCCTGATTAAAGGACTTCTTTATGAATCCTTTGACATGGATCTACAGGTCTACAAAAAGCAATCAATGTTTACTTTGCAACCATTTGGATTTTCATCGCTTTCAAATGGACACAGTTTGAATAAAAAGCAACATAGATTAGCATTTAATTGTCTATGCACATGGTACATTTCTGGATATTAGGCCTTCAGGAAAGCTTCAATTGTTGCTGGCCGTAAGTGCAATAATGTTATATAATAAATATTATACTACTGCAAGGTTCATTTTATTTCATTTAACGGCTACCCATACAAAATCTAGTCGTCCATCTCCCAGTTCTAAAACGGATGATTACAATCAGGCGATTTACTAGATATAATGCTACAACACTGATAACTAGATTTTTTCTATCAGTACATACAGACCCAACACAACTATAGTCAATCAAACTCTACATATATACTCAACTCCTTTACTCCTAATTCACTGTTCAACAATACAAATGTCAATATTATAAGTTGAAATTCGATAACTCGAGTTCCAAGGGACCGTACAAATTAGTTCGAGATATCACAAGTTCAAGTCATCCGATTTCTAATCTGAAACAAAAACAAGCTCAATGCCACAGCTTATGTGTGAGCTTTCAGCATCACTTTAGACATGTTTTAAGCTGTCATGCGTGTTTCTAGATATCCGCAACGGTACACTTTAGAGTAAGTCTGTATTGTAAGACTTGAGAGGACTGAAAGTTTTGTTTGAGTTATCCGGAGTTCGAGTTATCCCAGTTTAAGATATCGAAGTACTAAGATGTTTTCATTAGTTCAATTAGTTATTATATTTTATGTACACACTAGGGTATGCTATAGTATGACATGGTCTCTAGTACACACGTTATTGCTATTATCTGAGTATATACTAAATGCTCTATTGGGATTTACTATCAATCTAAAACCATAAGCTGGGCGTCGGGAACAATCAAACAATACTGGAGTGAAGAGGGGAAATGCAGTAATAACATTTAAATTGGCATTGCCTTGTACAATGCTTAATCATACAGTATTTCCATTTTATATTTCATGACATGTAAGGTAACACGACATGACATGATATGATATGATAGCATATGGCATCCTAAGTATGATATGATATGATATCATAGCACACGGTGTCATATCTAGTCATGTTATGTTATATGAACATCGTATATATCCCATCCGTCAAATCGTATCCTAATCCGCCTTACCCTAACCGGCTCCATGCTGTCCCATCCGGCCCTGTTAAGCTATGTCATAAACCACATCGTCACTTTGCATCCCACTCTCAAGAACATTATATATCGAGCAAGGTCATTTAAATATCATGAATGTCATATTGCATCGAGTTACTTTATTTTGAATATGTATTTTATATAAACATGAATTCATTCAGTTATAGCAATTTATAACAATACCAGTACATGTGTATATCCTAAGTGCATTAGTCTGGCCAAAATGTACTCACATTTTAAACCCAGCTTAATCAAACATAACTTCAAGAGTTATTTAACCAGTTTCCTTGTGCCAAATACTTTGCCAAGCATAAGCCTTGCAAGGGCCAGCATAATAACAAGTGCAACGAGCTTGTTGTAAATCAGGCAATAAAGTAAGTTGATTCTTCCTGTATTACTGACAAGGGACCAGAATGATTTGTAGGAAAAGGTATAGGAATAGATAAACGAGTTTGAAATACACTCTATGTTCTGTGAAACAAATATCGGAACGCCGTCCCCAAAAAAGTACGGGAAAATAAGGTATATCTACTGTATAAGAGGGATCTCGTGAGCGACCGATTAAGTCGCTTGATAATGGGTGTTGTGACCCCAAAATCGGATTATACGTATATTTTTATGAACAATTCGTTATTTGAGGCTGCCGCCCCAATCCCCCGCTAATAGTAGCTACCGACCAAAATAACGACAACTCCAAATATCATCAATAGTTTGACTAAAAAGATATAATAGGGTGCGTTTTACGTACAGTAAAACCTCTCTATAACGGCCACTAAATTGTGTTAATTGGTTGGTATTTAGGACAGGTGACTGCCTAAAACAAGATGCAAGTAATACAGAACGCTCCTATAGGAGCGTTCGGTTTTTTTTACTTTCACATTGCTTTAAAGAGGAAGTCCCTACAATGATCGCATATTTTCAATAGTATCATAAAACTTGGTATTTGTTATGCTCTATCATTATTATGAAGGTTCCCAATTTGAACTTATATCGAAAAATGCCCCTGTGATACAAATAAACCGATTTCATCAATACTGATAAATTTTGTTCTACAACACAATATTATCGGCCTTTTCCGTTAAATTCTTCCGCGTTTTGCCGATGATCACCCGATCCCTCCATTGTTTACGTAATAGCTTTCTCGGAAGTGGTCGGAGAATCGTGAATAGTGCGAACAGTTACGAAACTAAAACCCAACCCGAATAAAACTGAAACATCGGGGAGTAAAACCGGGATCGGCGATATCAAACACATGGATGTTTTGTCATTATAAACGGTAATTGGATGGGGCTTTATGCAATATACTACTTTTCAGCATATACATGAGTTTTGTACATTTTAAGTGTTTATGAAACGCGTCAAATGTAGGGACATCCCCTTTAAACTGTCACCTGCCTTTAAAACACAATACTTTATGTAATTTAGTATAGAGAGGTTTTACGTATTTCCATGTGCACGTTGAAAGTTAACCGGCATTAATGCTTTTGTTTTTATGTAAAATGACGTAATGCTCTCGGTGGAATTTTAAGGAAGACACATCGGAGGTTTGTAGAAATGCAGTAGCTATCCACATACACATCCATCATTAGTCTATCATGCATAACGGATGAGTTTTATATAACCTAATTAGACTCGCAGAACAGGTAGTCGCATCTACCTGTGATATAAGCATATACACATATGGAAAATCATACAAAAGCCACATGTGGCAATTGTGAACACTCCGTCGGATCTACTATAATAATTATATACATATATTAACTTATTTCTCCAACCAATCGATGTTGTGGATGTATGTTTCACTTCCATGAGTTGTAATGAGGTAACTCAATAACTGGCGGTAAAATTGAAAGAAAAAATGTCCTAGCAGTGTGTTGTGTATCTTGAATACTTTTAGCTGATGATTGCACTTTCTACTTGAACTTAAGAGCTATAATAGTAAATGATTAATATCAAAATTATATTTTAAATACACACATATTTGTGCAATACAGTTGAACTTCGGGATAACTCGAACACAAAGTTCAGACCTTCCAAAACTTTCAATACAGAATTGCTCTAAAACATATCGCTACAGATATCTAGAAATGCATGTGACAGCTAGAGACAAGTCTAAAGTAATGCTGAAAGCTCCTATAGGAGCTTTCAGCATTACTTTAGACCTGTATTAAGCTGTGGCCTTGAGAAATTATTCAGATTAGAAACCGGATGACTCGAACTTCTGTTATCTCGAACTAATGTGTATGGTCCCATGAAGTTCGAGTTATCTAAGTTCAACTGCAATACAGTCAATGTAAGCAAGTTCCTGAACTAGTATTGCAAAACCATTTAATCTAACCAGTTGTTATCCATACCGTACGAAAGACCAGTGGTGACATTTCACTATACACTTCATATGTCATAGCTTAACTTCAAATTTCACGAATAGATACTATCTAAATTTTAAAGAGTATTCATACTTCAAACTATAGAGAAATTGTGAACATTGAAGTGTGAAGTTTTAAGTGTGCAGTTTGAAGTACGAAGCCTTAAGGTTGAAGTGTGATGTTTGAAGTTTGGAGTTTGATGTCTGAAGTTTGAAGTGTGATGTCTGAAGTCTGAAGTCACCTCCGGTCTTTCTCAATATCATCAAACTCAGCTATAATCTATCAAAGAACAACCTACTCCCATTGGAGATGGTCTTGGATTATGTAGTCTTATAGCTCACGTATATAATGTAATTATATTCCAGGCGTACCGAATATATTTATCTCTTAGATGTGTGTCAAACTGCGTATGTTTTCCTTTTTTGTTGATTTGACAGGAGTCGCTGTCCTAAACTTACATTATTTTTTTTTACTTGTTTTGGTAGTGGGGGATAGACACGATGATGTACATCAATGTTTTCAATATCTGATTTCGTTTATAATGTCATATGTGAATTGTGAATATTTGTGAAAAAAGCGAGACACGCTCAATAACTATCAAATTGAAAGCGTTTTTGCAATTGCAGATTGTGGTACACAAAGGCAAATACAATGCTTTGAAATGATGATTGATAGCGATTGGTTCAAACAACTCACGGATTGTATTTAGAGTTTCTGCCAGCTCACCATGCCAAGTATTCTGACAGCCAATTGACTTTGCAGGAACGAATATCTTGCCAGTTGGAAAGAACTAAGAATAAAACAGGCCATGAAAACCTTATTGTTATTTGATGAGTGACAAGAGACCAAAAAGATTTGAAGGCATGCTGATCGCTCTAAAACATTCTGACAGGCCAAATAGACTACACTCAAGTAACATTTTTGTGTACTCAAAGTACTACGTTAAGACATCGGTTTGATTCCGTATCAACATTAAGTATATTATACAGGAATGCCATGTAAACAAGAATCTAATCTGCGGCATTCGTTCAGTTTTAAAGAAAGAAAAAGAACAACAAAAAAATTCAAATCGTCTAATAAAGTCATGGTTTAACAAAACTAAATTCATAACGGACGGCCACTGTTTCTTGTCCATAAGAGAAAAAACTACTCTTGATTGCCTAAAATCAGATCCACTTATTCCCTGCTTCAGTTTTAAGAACCGATTAGTGTTGTTTAGCTCCACGCTATTTTACTTTGATTAGACAATATATTTTATTATTTTACAACCTTTTCCTGAAAACATTTTGTTGAACAAATTCGAAATAGAGAGAACCCGTTGAAACCGGATCCAAGTGTGAGCTGATAGCTGAACCAAATGTAATGTAACCGAACTATACCCCGAAACTGTAGGGACCCGGGGGCATTCTCCCTCGGGAAAAGTTAGAATTGTGTAGTTTTGAAACCATTGTGAAAAATAGAAAATTTGCTGCTATAGGTTTAAAAATGTGACGGAGGCGTTAAAAGACGTCCATTTTAGGGAATGAGTTAACCATTACCTCCTTAAATACGCCTTTCTACGCCTCTGTAAAAGTCGCATTTTGAAACCATTGTGATAAACATAACATTTGCTCCATAGAAGCAAATGTTCTATTGGCCACAATGATTTCCAAACTACACATTTCTTATTGTTTTCCTCTCGCTAGAAAATGCTCCTTTTCGGTAGATTTATTCAAAGAGGTTGGATCTAATTATAGCATATGAGGGAAAGGGCTACAACATACATGACAAGGTAGAACTTTTACCAAAAACTACTCCTCTTAGCCTTCGATGCTTCTTCCGTGTTGGCCATTATAACGTTTTCACCTTTCAGACTGGCCCCTGTGTGACATTACTTTTCCACAGACGGTTAACCCATTACCTCATAGACTATTTTTAGATTCAACCTCTTTAAATTAATCTGCCGAAAAGGAGCATTAACTAGAGAAAAGGAACATTTTTTGAATGTTGTAGTTTGAAACAATTGTGATAAATAGAGCATTTGCTCCTATAGGAGCAAATGCTCTATTTATCACAATGGTTTCACAAAATGACTTTTACAGAGTCGTCAAAAGTCGTCAATATGAGGGAAAGGGTTAAGAGTAAAACAAAACAATAATTCAATTAAATTTTGGAAGCTCCTCACACTACTGTATTGTTGTTGAAAAATCACCAAGCATTTCAAAATCCATTCCAGAACAATAAGTGCGTAAGTATGACATCGCATCCATTAGGAACACAAGCTGCTGGATATGTTTGCGGACAATAAAAGCTATTTGTTTCATAACACATACAATAAATGTAAACGAATTATGTCAATATTTGTTTCTGTCTCCTGAGAACATGATCGTTTAAATCGTGTTTGTCTAGCGATGATATAAACCGATTGTTTACAGCGTACTCGGGATTTTGATAGGCTAAAACACTCTTAACCTGAAGTTTAGTAAATAATAATTTAGATCTTTTTAGGCAAGAATGAAGGACGAAAGTCATGCAGAAAGATCTTTTGGGAGCTTTCTGCATGCCTTTCATCCTGTATTAAGATGTCACTTGAACGTTGAACACACCAATGGTTGCTAAAGATGTATACATAGAAGGAAATGAAATACGTGATGCATGGCTATCAACAATGTATCATTCAAACAACTATTGCCGTCGTCTATGTGATGGAAAATAGCACAATGACTAATGTTAATGCTATCATTTCAGTACCTGATGTTCAACAAAATGCAAGGTGTATTTTCTGTACTATGTATTGTCTGTACTATATGTGATGCAAACATGCTGCTGATTCGTATTCATTACATAGCACATCTGTTTGTCTCTAGCTTTACGCAACATTTGAAATACAGTGCTCCCTCTCTACAACGACACCCTTTGGGATACGAATATTGTATGTGTTGTTCAGAGGGAGTTGTTATATGGAGGGAAAATCAAACATAATTAGCTTGTTTGCAGATCCCCATGTAATGTGTATTTCGAGAACTAACACAGTAATGCCTCAATCAAACCCTATGTTGTGACCACTCTTTAGAATCGTCACAAAGTGACGATTCTAAAGAGTGGTCACAGCATAGGGTTTGATGGAGGCATAAAGAAAATACGATGGAAATCAGTTGTTTCTGGAGCCTTGTTGTTTCGGAAACAGTGACATGCGTTGTTGTAAGGAGGGAATCGTTATTGAGAGGGCCGTTGAAGGGAGGGAGCACTGTATTGCAAAATATAGCGCATAAACCAGGGATGAATCTAAGTTGCGTACTGATCTATAAAAAATTTCTTTATTTCTTAGCCAACATTTATATTGTTGCTACTCATTCGAGTTGCCTGTAGGAGGGAAGACAGTGTTTGGCGGGGAACTATCACATATATTTTAACCCTTCTCTTGCTGAATTTCAAAATACATTTCTCCTTCTTTACCCATGCCATGTTGTATAATTACATATATCGTCACTGTGTACAAGTATTTCGCTGTGTAATCACTGCTGTGGAGTGCACTGGTTGCACAATCAACTTGTAAATAGTGCAGACTCTGATGAGACAACCCCTGCAGGAGCTGTCTCATCTGGGTCTTCACTATTTACAGGTAGGTATATTGACGTGAATAGCAAGCGAAGGGTTAACTAGAATTTCGAAATACGCATCTTATGTTCTGCCTTGATTAGTTGCCCATTATGTGATATACACTATTATACACTATTGGTCCCCGTACTGAACACAGTCGTGAAAAGCTATACTAGACGGATTAAATTGGACAGCGCATGTTTGTCTTTATTACTTTTGTACGGAAACGCTTTGACAGCTTAATATCATTTATGGCGTCACCAAATATCATATCATGAAACACTTTGAATAAACCGTTTGAATAACAAATGTGTATAATTATCATATAATTATATCGTACGAGTCGTATATATATGATTACAAATCTGTTCAATTTTATATTTTTTAATTCAGTATTCAAGTATTAAATATGCACATAGTGGCATACCTATCTACAATTTTATACAAAAAACTGGTTGCTTACGATAACTCATATCGAACCTTATTGAAATAAGGGTGGTAGCTTATGACATCTCTGACCCGCAAATTATCGTCGACATAGTTGTCCCAATTTATGCATTATACAATTAGAAAATACATGTCAGCAGGAGATGCATTACAGAAGCCCACAGCAACCCCGGAACACACATGAAGTTCACCAACTCCTACAATAATACACACATACACACATACATACATACATACATACATACATACATACATACATACATACATACATACATACATACATACATACATACATACATACATACATACATACATACATACATACATACATACATACATACATACATACATACATACATACATACATACATACATACATACATACATACATACATACATACATACATACATACATACATACATACATACATACATACATACATACATACATACATACATACATACATACATACATACATACATACATACATACATATATACATACATACATACATACTTACATACATACTTACATACTTACATACATACATACATACATACATACATACATACATACATACATACATACATACATACATACATACATACATACATACATACATACATACATACATACATAAACACACACGAATGCACATATGCACACGCATACAAACGCGCACGCACGCACGCACATGCACGGACATATACACGTACACACGCCCTTTCAAAAAACCAACTCCGATCTAGCAGACACAAATGTATAATAAAATTGCGTCCAATACTATGGTGTAGTGCAAGGTATAGGAACATACGTATGTTTCTTATGTGAAGCAAAGTCTAAAATAAAAAAGAAACAAACCTGTAGATAAATAAAAAAAAGAGTTAAATATTGCATGAAACATTAGCCTGTGAAAACAAGAAGTTGAGAGTGAAGTGTGTTTCATTGATGTATCGTTTCTTAGTTTTATAAGACTGGTTTATTACCATATATTGCACACTGGAAAAGACATTAGCTGCGTTTGGCATTGTATGGTTATTCCATGCTGACACACCTAATATTTACAATGCATTATTCTGATCTATTATTTCCGAAGTTTGATCTGGAAACATTTACAAATAAAAGTGTTATTTGCATGTGATGTTTGGTTAAAGCATTGGCTATGCAAGAACTCTGACGTCATTATATATTGCGTCGTGTGAACATGTTTTATACAATAAAGATACTGAATTAAATTGAATTAACGGTTCTTACAATGACCATTGGCTACTTTTATTACAAAAGTATTGATATGTATATTCCCAATTATTTCACAAGGCGGTATATCATATCAAGTTGTATCGATTTAAAAGGTCACCGAACCCCTTCTCTCATACATACTGTTTTGCACGTCTAAGCACACAGAGTAGACCAGGTCAGAGTATGTTTATGCTTATCATACAGTATGTTAGGCAATGTTGTATAGTAGTGCTGTATGCCATATAAACACCACGCCATATGGTTCTGTATGACGTACTAACAATGTAAATAGAATGCTACATGTACATAAATTTTGATTGTTGGTGATCTGCGTGAGCTCACACAATATAGCCACAGTATGCGTCTGTTTCCATTGATTGACGGGCATATAAACGTACGCAAAAGGATGATTTAATTTTAAGTATGATTCTTAAATTTAGTCCATTTTTTATTATTCTTATAGATATATTAGATATGTTTTGTTTTAAATATTCTATATGCGTTGACCACACTCGCTTTTGTACATGTAATTTGTTCATGTGCAACGCTCTTGAACGCACATATCCTTCTTGAAAGAACCACTATTTAAATGCGGTAATGACAATAATTATGCTTATGTACTTATAGCAGATTTAATTCCACAGTTTCTACCAATACTAGAACATAGTGTATGCATATGTCATTATAAAAACAATAGAGAATAAGTATGTATTTTAACATTAAGTCTTACCTTAATATTCAGCGAGGGACGGGTTAAGTTTGTGACTATGCGGTACACACGTTAAATCATACTGGCCTACACATGTTGTTTTGCTCCCTGGGAAAGTCATTATCATTAAAAAAAAAATGATATATTCACGGACAATGTTTGAAAACTTTCTCATGGCAGCTGTTGAAACGGGTCCAAATGGTAGAATATACCCGATCTATATATTGAAATAACATGCCATGTCATTTTGATATATAAATATAGCATTTCGACCCTGATGTGGCAGGAGTCTGACACCTTACAAACGCTGTGGCTGAATTCGGGATATGTAAGTCACATATTTATCTACGGAAACATTTCTTAATTAGCAGGACCGTTGTAATAAAGTACTGCATTACTACAATATGTTAGTATTATACACTTATTTACTTATATTGAGGTCAATATGTGTTTTTACGGACCTGTAAAAATGATATTGACCGAGGACGCAGTCCGAGGTCAATATCATTTTTACAGGTCCGTACAAACACATATTGAACTCAATATAAGTAAGTCATTATTATATTATATGCCCTTCTCAATCGCGCTCATTCAATTTGTCTAAATTTTTGAATTCATAAGAAAAAGTAATATCAACCAGATATTCAACCAGATACCAGATTGTATCAACCAGCTACACCAGATTATTACCTTTATTTGTCTACCATAAACTATTGAAAGTCATAGAGTAACACAATATAGCAGCAAAACTTAACACAATAAAATATCCTCTTTTTCATATTTAAAGTTTCTGACAGTTTTGCTTGTGAAAGAAGCAGTTCACTGTGATATTACTACATTTGTTGGACACAGGAAATGGTCTAGGTGTAGTTTTACTATAACTGAAACTGTTTGTCACAAACTGTTGCTTAGACGCTGGTTGTACTGCAGATGTTTCTATCAATACAATCTGTATATCATTCATTTCGTCACCACCAAAGCCTTCGAAATCTTGGACAGAGAGGATTCAGTCTTCTTAACTACTTGACAAGGCTCTTCACTGGACATCTGTCACTGTCTGAAATTATAGAACAATTAAGGTAGTTATTCATCTAATATTCGATTAGTAAACTGAATTTAAAGTGTTTGGACACTATCAAAATTTCTATGGTAAGCAAAAAGCGACATTGACCCACAAAATGGCAGTGAAAAGTATGAAGCTTTAGCTAAATTAATTCAGCCAATATCTTACCTTTCTTCTCATGCATATGCCCCTCAGCTCCAATGTATGCCGTCTACGTTGGTTTTGTATAGTTCACCATCCTTGGTTCTCAGTTTAACAAAAAGCAATCCTCGGCTTTCATGATTTCAAAGTCTTTATCCAATCATTTAGATAACAAATAATCCCTGAATGCCTTCACGGCAACTGCTGTTGACTTCTGTGTCGCCCTTAAGTTTACATTTTCTTTTAAATCGTTTAAGTCTTCCTTCGAAATGCTTGCAGACTGTCGTTTGACAGATTTGGCTGCCATTTTAGTAGAGAAAAAAATACGTCATCAACTGTTGATGACGTATTGGAATTACGTAGTAGTGTAGTGATATGACTTCCCGCTTTAGTTACACGTTCGTGAAAATGACTAGAGTCTATATCACTTTTGCGGGTCAGTATCGCTTTTTTAGGACCCGCGCGTGCACCCCTAGCGACAATAGAAATCAAATGAGCGCATTGAGAAGGGTATATAATATTGCTGTTTGATCGTAACGTTCATTTATATACTACCATATCTATATCTGTTCATTTAAAAGTCGAGCATTCAACACTGTGTGCTGTTTGCAATGCATTAACGAATCACATTCGTAACATTCGTAATATTTTGTGCCGAATGTGATCGATACCGATTTCTGATTTGACATACAGTCACAATTGTAACACGTCAAATTTCATACAGAAAAGCAAGCTAAAAAGTGCATGTGTACAACTGAAAGAAATGAGTCGCAAGTTGTGAGCAATTACATGATGTTTAATTTCAAATCAGGTCATGATTAGTATCGGGATGAAATCACGCCCACCCAATCATCATCACCATCATCATTATCGTCATCATTCATCGCCAAAATGAAATTTTGTTCAAATATTAACAACAAACTAAAACTATTAACAGAAGAAATGACTAAGGTATTATATTTATAGTTGCTAGAAATATTTGGCATAGTGTATTACTCCATTAACAGCAAATAAAGAAACTAAGACGTATTATAGTTTTTATCATATGCAAACATTAACAGCATTGCATAGGTACGTGTATATGACAAGTTCTATGAAAAATGGAAACTCTTCAATATCTTTTAGGCAGGTATCCTAAACATGTTACAAGCATGTGTTAAGGCTTTGAAAAGGTGAGACATGATCATCAAGGAAATATAATAACATATACAATAATAATCCTATTACTATAAGTTGACATTGTCAGCCAGGAACTCAACCTCTTACATATGTGATTCTAATGTAAGCCTCCACGTCGGCTACTCACATTTGTAACACTTTCTACCTGTTACGAATGTGATCACATTCGTAACATATCTGTTACGAATGTGGTCTAACAGTGCTTTATACACGCATATAACTGCAATATCATTCATTGTTTTATTTTACCGGCCGAGTAATTAGAACGATCCATGCTGTTAACTTTGTCTTCCTTACAATCAATGTCGCTGTTTTTCCGCCTCGTTATTCCTGCTGATGGTATTAATTAAGCCAACCTTTGTGCATCGTAAACGACACCAGAAAGGATAACGACCCATTAATCAATCAACAGTGTTAACGAGGTACGAAAGACGTGAAAGAGGGTTTGCAGAGATTATTGCAACATAATGGATAAGAAAACAACAATGTGTTTGTGTTTCTCGCGTATAGGAAACATAAATAATATACATAATCTCCTGACATATGTCAACTATATGCAAATGAAACTTAGACTCCACATTTCTGTCTTCCATGTCATCGGTTTTTAGCTTAATCGTTTGTCTGTTTGTTAATAATTAAACCTCTGGAGAGAACTTATGAATGTGCTGCTTCTGTAGCGTGTACTATTAGCCGGCATCATACCATGCCCACTGTCATAAATCATCAAACAAAGTGATCTAGCTAGTGTGGTAGTTCCTGAAAATCCAACTTATACATATGTCGATGATTATTTTAGATACATGTAATTACATGTGATTTTTATGCTATGGTATGCTATTGGGCGAATTGTCTAAACAAAAACATAATTATGTTTTATTAAATGCGTGTGCCGGTCATTCAATATGACTTAGACATAAAGTCAAGAGTCCATGATGCAATCTCATGCCCATTATGCAAACTATCTTTATACCTCACTTGGCAATGATATGACAGTACTAACATTACAGAGCGGAGGGGCTAGCTAGGTTTCAATTAGATGAAGATCTAGTTATGAAATGTTTGACTTTGTGATATTAACATTTAATGGAGCAGAAAGTATTTAATAAAATGTATTTTTGGTTGTGGCCAGTTATGTACTAATAGGATATCCAAGAGAAAGGGAGCTGATACAGTGAAATCCGGTCGCGGTGCTCTAGATCAAAGCTTATTATCGACATATGCCCAGTGTAAAGCACTGGTACACAACTTTGGACCTCGGTTTATAAATGTACAGCCGGCTGAGCGGTCCTTCGGACTGAAAGTAGACTTTAACTAGGTACTTTATTTATAAACCAGTCCTGCGCTGCATAGAACCCGTTTAAAAGTACAAAAATGAGTCATGCAGGAAACACCACATACAGAACAAACAGCTGCCCGAACAGCAACACAAGGAAACAGCAAATGTACATAACTATAAAAACATCAAGAGACACACAAAGACAAAAAAAATACAATAGGGGGAAGATGGAAGTTTAAAGTTTAGTTATTGATGGATGAATACAGTTATTAGAAATTCAGGTATTAAAATGAAAGAAAACCAAAACATCAACCAATCTAAGACTGTAGTGTTTATTACCACAGTAATCGCAACATTTCGGTCTTGAAATGTGTCAACTGTTAAATCAAAAGGCTGATTTTATCTATTCCTTTCTATTCTAGAATTCCATTCTACGAAGACAATATTCAATCACTTTGAGACATGTAATTTATTTCGGGTGATATCCAAATATATGCTTTTATTACCAATATATTTTGCAAAATTGCAGTAAGGAAATTTAGTAAGGACTATATCACTGTCTCCATTGCAAGGTTTTAACCATCTTCGAATGAACATTACGTTCGTGCATAATGTATAACCAGATGTATAAGTCTATGTTTGGCAGAGTGCATTAACATTACTAGTTAACGACTCTCGTGTCATGGCGCTTAGAATTAGAGCAATAGAGCAAATTACAACATGTATGGAAAAGTAGTAAAGTCAAACAGGCAAAGACACATAAAAGACGCAACCACCACCAACACATCGATGGATAGCATGACACACACGCACACACAACCACACACCCAAACGCACACTCACACACGAGATGAACACAGAAAACACCAACAGACACACAAGAACTAGAGACAAGCACTCTATACATGAACAAAATCACAAGCACAAAGACGCAAGGCAAACAAATGGAAGGGTGACAAAAAGAGTACCACCTTGGCACGGTCAGTATCAAAAACGCCACTGGGGGTTTAAACAGGTTTACGGACGTCTTATTCAGAACCTTCCATAGCGAACAGATTATCACATATAACCCGATGTACGAGTATATGTGATACAGTTAGTCTCGCCATATATCTTATGAGATTGCTTTAAAGATGTATTATGCGTATTTGTCATATTAATCAATCTGTACACGTATATATACAATAAAAATTATGCTTACAACCCATTTTCAGACAGGATATATTTGTTCACCTAAATATTTTTTGCAATCCGAATACTGCTAAATTCTTTAAAAGGAGCCTCCTTTTTAGAAACGGGGATTTTGTACGGAAATCAGCGGACATCTTCGGTTAAGTTCTGAATGACTCCGATTATTTTTCGGAACAACGCTTTGAATATTAATTAGGATGTTATCACATGTACAATGGCTGGCACTTGTTGGCCTACATATATATCGAATGAGTATTTCCGGTATGTAAATTGAAATCTTACGACAGATTCCGGCCAATGGCAAATATTCCGTTGGTTTCCGTAGCAATCCATTTTTTCAAAACAATTCGACACAAACAACCATTTACTAACCGTGTTGTTTAGTGTTAAATAAGTGTTAAGGTACATAGTTTCCGATTCTGAAGTCAGTTTGAAACGCATTTCTTTTTCAAATTTGCGCATAACTCTTTAATAATTTCTTTTCAGCGTCGGTAACGAGTCAATAGTGTAATTTGCAAACAGTGTAGGCCCAGATGAGAGGTCTCCCAAGGGAGCCCTCTCAACAGGTTCTGCACTGTTTGCTAAATTCCTTTAAAAATCTCCTACCATAAAGGGTAAGCTTGACCTGTTTGAATTCTGGAATAATGCATTTGGAAATTCAGCTTTGTCGTGAAACACTTTTATTTATAAAATGTCTCTGAATGTTAACCTTGACCTGTTTGAAGTTTGAATTAGTCCATTTGACAATTCAGTGTTGGAAGGGTCAAATATATTACACACAATGGCGCACGTTATGTTGGACGATCTGCGATACGCCATGGTTGCCACAAAGACTATGTTTCTGCCAGACCGGCGACTAAGATAGGGATGATTTGTGGGAAACAATAGCTGCATCGTTAAACTGCTGTTTATGATAATTTGGCAGGCCATTATTTTGTTGAGTGTTAACGGTTAATTGCT
Organism: Azorinus chamasolen; assembly: GCA_963576725.1. NCBI lineage: Eukaryota > Metazoa > Mollusca > Bivalvia > Cardiida > Solecurtidae > Azorinus > Azorinus chamasolen. The sequence continues at coordinate 40,251,553 of OY755237.1, read as the reverse complement.
TATGATTATATTGTTTGGATGTTCCAGTGGACTTATACTGCAATCTTGGGATTAGAAGATATGTCAGAGCAAAAGATAACGATGGGTGATCAAATCCTAAAATTGTCATTTCTCCACCAAACCACATAGGGTTTATAAAAAGTCAAATAAAACATACAATACAATTGAACGTTTATTGGGCAATGACAAAGAGATAATCTGCCACCTCTATCACAGATCTATCTAAAAGTTTAGACTGAGCATGCATCGGACTGTTTCTTTACTAGAACCAGTTTATTTAACACTCTGTGAGGTAATGCATTTTCAATGGTATTTTTAATGCATCCAGTGGTGTGAAATCTCGTACTCGAGGCGGAAGGGTATTTGATGCTATAGTTTAGTAGCTCACAGATTGTAGATAGCAAAGTAGGCGCATTTAAAATACTCAAAATGGTTCCAAAGTATTAACTAATGTGCATTTGGCCAAGTAAATGGCCATAAATGTTGAAAAAACATTTGTTGTGACATACATGTGCAGGCGATATTGCAACTCATTGTTATGTCCGGCTATCAAGTCGATATCTTCAGCAAACTGGAGGGTGCTCATAGGCCTGGCACTTGTCACCATGTGACGGATGGTTATCAGGAAGGGTTGTCCTTAATGGGTTGATGGAAGTGTATGTATGGGTATCATCAGTCAGAAATGACTGATAAAAATATACATGTGGATGTTTTCAAGTAAAATTTGCCAAGTTTCACTGATAGCCTAAATGTTTTGTATCATTCAATTTTGTATGGTGGAGCTTCTTTATACACGTCACATACCGTATTGTCATACGAATTATTTAAGAAGAGATCTTTTAATGATCCCGCAATGTGCTCAACTGTGTTACAACCTACTCTAGAAACAGCTTGTTTCCTCTGCTAGGAATTCTTTGGTCTGATCAGTGAATCGGTTTGGAATTATTCTAAGCATAATACTTAGGGCATTTCTGACTGATACAGTTGGACTTAGCCATACAAGGGTGTATACGTTATCGCTGTGCCAACAATTGCATTGTTCATTAACAAATTTTCACCAATGCTTGTTTGTATCGGGGTTAAATTAACCCATTTGCGCCCAGTGGATTCTTCCATGTTTATATATTGGATTAGTCCATTTTTTATCTAAGGGATGCCTGGCCTAAATTTCAATTTTGATTTTTTGTATTGAAATGCCTATCAGCAAATAGTGTAGACTCTGATCAGACGCCGCATTTTGCGGCGTATGATCAGAGTCTACACTGTTTGCCTATGTCCAATATATTGGATCGTTGGCACAACTGTGTTAACGTTGCCTTATAAATATTTCAGTCATATCGACTTCCAATTAATTACAGGTGGATTAAGATCATAGTGGTTAATGGAAAGTTACTTAGACCATGGAAATGTTCTGTTTTCCAGCTCATTTTATTAACTGTTGATGGTGAGTGAGTGTGCGAGTTAAAGTAAGACTATTTGTAGTATTATAGTGCCCTGTTGCAGTTCATACTTGTACAGTAGTTTCGTATTCTGTCAGTCAAGATCGTCGTGACTGTATGTCAAGAAATTACCTTTCTTGTCATCAAAGATCTCTGATACTGTTTGAAATTGATTCACCGCGTATTCACGTTGTTGTGTTCATACGACAGTTTCTATCTTCATCCTGATTTCTCTGTTTGTCTTTTGACATTGTTGTCTTGACATCTGGCATGGTAATTAACATACGCTTCTGGTGTTGCATGTCATTCGGTAAAGTGATCCAAGACCCAAATAATGGAATATATCATTGTAGTTCTGCTTGTTAGGACAAGCGCATGACCACTGCCAATGTCAACGCCCGAGAAAGCTCTGTGCTAGTTGTGTTATGACCTCACATTGTATGGATATATGGAGGGAGGGTTTGTGCTACACGTGTTCCTCCAAACGTATGTACAGACAAGCTTGTGTGTCCGTCTATATCTAGAAACTTATATTTGATTTAACCTTTCACAGATAAACAACTGCATTCGAGGGTGCGAATAAAACATGGAACTTCGGCAGCATTCATGCTCTTCTCATATTTGAATACACAGTAACATGCGTTTCCTAAGTTTATCAGAATGCAAGTCGTTAACATATTGCACTACCTCGTCGAACTCAAAACAGCCCTGATCTGTATTTACTCTCATATTGTTATAATGGTGGACAACTGGTCGGGAATATAGGCTAACATCTGGATTTGTAATAAAACAATTTCACTCAGTTTTGTGAGATGCAACTGCCTGAAAAATATTTACCCATTTATTTCTTTATTTGTTGTGTTACCATACAATTGCATACGCCAATTCACAGTCCATATTAACCACTTCCATATCGACGAGTTTGTTCAAGACATTTCAATCTCAATCCGTGTAATAGAAATGCAATGAAAAGTACCTACCTTTTTATTTTTCTCGACGGGTGGACATGCATCCCAGCATCAAGGCCGAACATCATACTGGGATTACATACAACGGGCTTGCTGCACTCCTGTTTCCAATATGTTATGCAGTTTTAATTACATCCTTACTGAATTAAACACATTGTTTTACAGAATTAATTACATTCGTCGTAGTGGATGGGTTTGTTAATTAGGACGTAATTTTGAGATTCTTCAGAGAGCAATTACATTGCGCATTCCATTTCAAGAGAAAGCTGATTAACGTTTGGTTAATGATCGATTAGAACACTGAGTTTTAACACTCATCACATTAGTATTTGAAAAAGACTTTAATCTAGATATAATGCCGGATGTGCCAGTCTCTCATTAGGATTCACGCTGTATGACACGAGTTCAATACTTTCTCAACATTCTGATCGAAACGAGTCTGATCAGAGTTTCAGAAAACCTCATGAAATCATCAGAGTACGAGGTTTTATCATGCAACGTCACCAAATATAGCCAGTTCCTACTAGCATAATTGTTTCCACGCCGACGCTGTATTTTGTGAGGTATAATGCATGTGTACTGATCCCACTGGGTTGAACGTTTAGTTCAGCCAATAGGAGGAAAACAGAAGGGCGAAAAATGCATACTTTAACATAAACATCAAAATTAACACATTTGCTCACCTTTGTCTCAACTATGTGTCCATATAAACGGATTAAATCCAGTTTGTTTATGTTGTAAAAGTCGACGACGTCACTGCACGATAATATGACGTGACGTATATTGACGGAACCGCTTGAGCAAACTTTCTTGTTCTTCATTTTTTCCATTTGTTAGTGTTACATTATAAATAAATTACTATGCTAGTAGTTATGAAGTAGAGCTGTATTTAGGCTAGTCAGAAAAGTAGTTAAAGGCTCGCCAAGGCTCGCATTTAACAACTTTAAAAAAAAATTCTAACTCGCCAAAATACAGCTGAACTTCAAAAAATACTAGCATAGTAATTCTTATATAGATCTTGGTGGCACTTAAAAATAAACAATCAAGAAAATATTCCAAAAATGGAATTAATATAATACATAAATACTTGAATAGCTTTGATCTAATATTTCGACCACTAAGGGCATTTTTCAAAGATTATCATGTCGAAATACATATCACATTTTTGTTACATGCATTCAGCCATAAACTCAAAGAGATATCTTTGAGTTTATGGCTGAATGCATGTAACAAAAATGTGACGTGTATTTTGACATGATAATCTTTGAAAAAGGCCCGTAGTTCTCGAAATATTAGATCAAAGCTATTCAAGTATTTATGTAAAACATTAACACCGTATTACAATAAAAATCACTGTTGGTAGTGGAAAGGGAGTTTAATACACATCGGGTATTTCGCTGGTAACTCTTTAGTGTTCAAAGGCTTACAGATAATGTGTACACATTGCCTCAGTACTGTGAATGATATTCAAAATGCATTTAAGCGACTTCAATATGGGATCACTGACATTCAGATTATTCCGGCTGGTGTACTGGTGCGCTCAACTTAGATCATGATATCTTGAATATATATATTACACAGCTGTATGGGTATTAGAGAGATCCCCTCATTGAACTAATAAATGATGATAACTGATTATTCCATTACGTCTTTCTCGTTTCCTGTTTCATATGGTAGACAATATAAACTGCAAATGTATCCGTTAGCGATTTAGTGTGCAACCTTAATCTTTAGCTTGCTGATCAAATTGTAACAGAAATTTTCGCCTACTACATTTTCAAAATACATGCTATGTGTTTACCAAAATGCAATCAGGATGTCAAACAGTTTGGATCCTGATGAGACGCCGAGTTATTTGGCGTCTCATCTGGATCCAAAGTGTTTGCATAGGTATTCACTCATCGACCCATAGCAGGCTAAAGGTTAATATGATGAACACGTTTGTTTTTAGATAATTACGCAACAGGAAGTTGTTAAATTTTGATTTGGACTGTTTGGAATATTTTCATTGTTATCAATTTGATTGCGGGACACAAGTGCTAAAGAATTTCCAAACGGCGTAGTCCCATATCAGAGGATTTGGTAAGGGTCTGCATTGTTTGTCTGAATTCTGAAATTGGGAAACCTTCGAAGGAAATGCAGCAATGCGAAAAGAGAAATTGTATTGAATCAATTAATAGTGCAATACTGCTCACGCCCCTAGCACCGGTTTAAGCTATATTCATTTTTTTCAGGTTTAAAACACTGCAACTGGTGATCAGGACCAGACAATATAAAACCCATGAGTTGAAGTACGGGGATACGTTTAACGACCGCCAGGCGAGCATGTAACACTTGCTACCGTAATGGACATCAATTGTGAAAGTTTGAGATCCTACAAAAGCAAACGTAGCAATGCGAAACGAGAAAATTGCAGACTCGGTTTTATTGAGTCGGTTCAAAATCATCTATCAACGTCACATCTTTCATGATCCTTCATAGTGTTAAGTAATAATGGATTATTCCACCTTGAAACCTCAGCATATAAAGGGTTAATATTGAAACATACTGAATCAATTAACACTTTCGCTTGCTATTCACGTCAATATACCTACCTGTAAATAGTGAAGACCCAGATGAGACAGCTCCTGCAGGAGCTGTCTCATCAGGGTCTGCACTATTTACAAGTTGATTGTGCAACCAGTGCACTCCAGAGCAGTGATTGCACAGCGATACACATGTACACAGTGAAGATATATGTAATTATACAACAGGGCATGGGTAAAGAAGGAGAAATGTATTTTAAAATTCAGCAAGCGAAGGGTTAAGTGGAATATAACTTTCTTTTTGCAAAGAGATTCGCCACACCGAGATTATGATAATTTGAAAATTTTGAAAGAAATAACGAAATGTAAAGCGAGACCTGGCTGATATATAAAGCGAATTATGGCTGATACATCACACTAAATAAAACTAAATTAAATGTTCGTGCTCAAACACTAATGATAACCCTTTACATCATGATTATTCATGTAAGTCATAATGACATCATGAATATTGATTAGGTGATTCTTAATAATTGCACATAAAATAACATAATAAACCGGATAGACAATCATGTGGTTCCTTCCGGCTAGTGATTTCATATAATATTGCATATCTATTGTATATATTTCATTGCCTGGATAGACAATCATGCGGTTCGTTCCGGTTAGTGATTTCATCCATGTGAAGCAGTTTTGAACGCACCTGTGTGAAAAGAGCATTATATAAATGTGGTGTTATAATAATAATAAACACTGGAGGTCTTAGCCATGGCAGAAGCTTTAAAATCACATCTATATCATGACATATACAAACAGTGCATACTCTGATCAGACGGTTCCTACAGAAACCGTCTGATTTTGGTCTGGTCTATTTCAAAAGATGATGCAATTAAATCTACGGAGTCAAGAGGCCGGATTAAAAATAATTATGTGAATACCAATTCGTCCAATAAAATGTAAATATGTGTCAAATAGCAAGCAATATGTGCCAAATAGCAAGCAGTATGTGACGAACACCGAGTCGATAATCTAATACTCTCAAACAGATGTCCAAGATTTGCAGTAGTATAAACCCACACGCTATTTATAAAGCACCACATTCATTGTTTGCTTTTATTTTTGTTTTTCTTAATTTTGTTCTAAATGTATTATTACGATTGTTTGGTAATTTTGTTTTTATTTTTCACTTAAATTGGAACAGCATCTGAATATTGAAATAGATACTATGAAATCACATCAACGTGCCTTGGTGCTGTCCTAGTTCGTTCTGTAACAGGCACGTCTGTGCTCTCCATACAGTAGCAATAACCCTTCTCTTGCTGAATTTTAAAATACATTTCTCCTTCTTAACCCATGCCCTGTTGTATAATTACATATAGCTTCACTGTGTACAAGTATTTCGCTGTGCAATCACTGCTGTGGAGTGCACTGGTTGCACAATCAACTTGTACATATATAGCTTCACTGTGTACATGTACAAGTATTTCGCTGTGCAATCACTGCTGCACCCCCAACTTGTAAATAGTGCAGACCCTGATGAGACAACTCCTGCAGGAGCTGTCTCATCTGGGTCTTCACTATTTACAGGTAGGTATATTGACGTGAATAGCAAGCGAAGGGTTAAATTTGACAATGGACCAGGTATTCAGAAACGTTATATAAAACGAGCGGTGCTCAATGAACTGAGCGGTGCTTTCCAACACTTGTTCTGTTTGCTGTTGTTCTTCGACTACTCTATGTAGCTTTAAATATGCAGTCGTTACTTTCGCATAATTACAGAATAACGCTTACCAAAGAGTGAAACAAAAACAGTATCTGTTCAAAGTAGGGTCTAGTAAAATACTTTATCCTGTCACGTGCCTATTTTCCTGACGGATAACAAGGTGCCTGATAAACTTTTTGTTATTATGTCAGTAGGTCACATGACCGATGTTAATATGTCAGTTGGTCACATGACCTGTAGCCGAAACTATTTTTTTACCGAGACGCTTATTTCGTGAATAAACAAATTTACGTCTACCTAGTAGATCTAGATCTAGAGCTAGATCTACTGAATAAAAAAAGTTTAACAAAGCGAATTGATTTCAATCGATACCCGTTAAACTAATTAATTCTTTCACTTCATTCTCTCAAACTTATATTCTTAGACCTAGTAGATCTAGTTGTCTGTCGCGAAATTACCGTGTTTAGATAAATCCACATCAAGAATCAAATCGTCTAGATCCTGTATTCTATAGTCAGTTCTATTTTAATTCTATCGGCGTCTATCTCAACCGAGTCTAGAAATGACATGTTATTAAGCTTGCCTTGACTTTTCTATTCTAGACGAGGTTTAGCGAGACGTTTATTTCGTGAATACACAAATTTACGTCTGCCGAGTAATCTACTAGATCTACTGAATAAAAAAAGTTTAACAAAGCGAATTTGTTGATTTCAATCGATACCCATTAAACTAAATAGATCTAATTCTTTCACTTCATTCTCCCAAACTTAGGCCCTAGCATATTCTTAGGCCTAGACTAGTAGATCTAGGCTAGATCTAGTTGTTTGTCACGAAATTACCGTGTTTAGATAAATCCACATCAAGAATCATAAATCGTCTAGATATCGTCAAGTGACATGTTCTTTTTCTCACATAACCAACCGGGGCATCGGTTTTGTTTTGAGCATTTTTTTTAAAGCAATGTGACTTTTTGGAATTCCAGTGACGTAATAACGCCTTTATAGTGACGTCATCAACAGTCTAGAGCCAGTAGAGTCGGGTATACGTTGCGGTGCATTTTGTGGTACATTCGGTACAAAATAATTATATGTTGCTGTCGTGACAAGGATAAATAGAATATTTGGTTCCTAGCTTTGAATGAGAAATGTTATCTGGCTCGGCTTCTGAATATATCAGGTTCGCCTTCGGCTCACCTGATATATTCATCCGCCTTGCCAGATAACATTTCTCATTCAAAGCTAGGAACCAAATATTCTCTATTTTCACTGCGTGTCTAAAAGTTTGGGTCCAGATGGGTCGACTTTGTAAGTACAGATATCAGGATAAAGGTTAACACCTTCCCGTGTGTTAACACATTTTGACGAATTTGCAAACAGTGTACACTCAGATCAGGCGTCTCCTGTTGGAGATCTGTTTGCTTATTGAAATTTATAGATCTGATTATTCAGTTTCCACCACAGTGCAAAACGCCCATTTTCCAAGCTCCAGTCATTGGATAGTCATCAGGTGAAGAAATCTTGAATAAATATTTAACAGGGAAAGGGTAAACACTATCAGATAACGGACGACAAGAACGATAATAGATGAACTGTATCATACCACTGAGTAGAGAAATTGTAGCGACATAGCCTGGCTCTAGACGGAGATATTCGACGGATAATTGTATTATCCACCTTTTCGATTACATTAGCTTTTAGATAGATATAAGTAACCGTGCTTGAAGTAGTTTATTTGATCTTCAGAAAACGTTTGATACAGTGCACCATTAAGAAAACGTTTGATATAGTGCACCATTCAGAATACGTGTGATACGGTGCACTATTCAGCTCCTCCCCATGAAATTAGAGACACAATTTAGAAACATCGATGCATTAAACTGGTTTAGACTTATCAGATAAGTCTTGTAAGATATATTACTATTTAATAGTTACTCTTTCCAACGTGTGTACGGATATATGTAAAGGAATAATGTTAAGACCCATTTTATTATTAAACTGCGACCTGGCTCGAATTTGCAAAAGTACATTGATACATCCCGATGAAAGATTGAATCGACCTGTGTCTGACACTTAGGCACTAGTTTTCAAAAGGCTTGATCGAAACGAAAGAAGTTTAGATTGCACCAGAACCATATTTGAACAGACATTGTTTTACGATAGAATAATGTTTAATGTGTTTACACGATATGTCTGCAGCAATATTGTACAAATGCTCATGACTGGGCAAATTATCTTACTGATAAAACTATCATCTGTTGAAAACACTTTTGCAGAAGCAATGGAGTCGGTTAATCATGTGTTAGTTGATAACAATGTTTATATTTATCTAGGAAAGCGAGATATTTACTTTATGGTTTAGGACAAACCCTAATATGAATCTTAAATCTAAATAGGTCCCACATAAATATATTTTCTGTCTCGTTACCATCTTAATCAAAATGTTTCATAATATATGACATATGTTTATGAAGTTCAACACACCCAGTACAATAAAACCAGACGTTTAGTACATATAGTGTGGATTTCAAGGTACGTGGCTGCCTTAGTACAGAAAGCTCATTTAGGAGTTTTCTGCATGAGTTTCATCCTGCATTTAGCTGTTATCTGTCTTGAAGCTCAGTATTGATACTATTGTAAACGTCCGGTTCAGGTGTGTTTAGTGTATTTTCTTTTGAGTATATGAATATTCGTCTTATTCTGTGTAACTTATATACAAATGAAACTCTTAAAATGCCATCAATAAGACAGATGGTAGCTTCATGCAGGTCAAAACTAATGTAGCAAGGTCCTATAGGAACATTTTAAGACTCCTATAATCAATAATTGAATGACTACTTAAGACAGGTTCTACTGTACATGTAAAACAATATTAATTAGTTTGTATATTAGTTATTTACACTACTTGATCAAGTGTACACAACATTTACATATCGATCAACCAATTCCCTCATATTGACGCCCTTTGACGCCTCGGTAAAAGGCACCTGTTGAAACCATTGTGATAAATAGAGCATTTACTCCCGTAGGAGCAAATGCTCTATATTTATCACAATAGTTTCACACTACAAAATTCTAAGATTTTCATTTTCTCTAGTTAATGCTCCTTTTCGGTAGATTTATTCAAAGTGGCTGGATCTAAAAATAGCCTATCAGGTAATGGGTTAAACTAAATAGCGTGTTCTTTATTTATGCCGTGTCGTACAGCAGGTCGTCCTCTGTTTGCCAATATGTCACTGACACTACTAACTGTTCTCCTAGTATCAAGAGTAACATCCTGATGACCACACCGGAGCAGATGAACATAATAAACATCACGTGACGATCTTCTAACCCAATTTGACCGTTTAAGTTGATGATTTTCCGTAACAATACAGTTGAGTGATTAACCTGTAACCACGACAGACAGGAACGAATTAGAGTAATGCTGCCCTAAAACAATACACAACCCATTGTGACGATATGGTGATTATGTTTTTGCCCTTTCTCTCATAAAAACGACTCTTTACAACTTCACAGAGTACATGTAGATCCATGTCAGACAAGTTCTGTGGGATATGTCGTGTTTGCTTATAAAGTGGTATACGCTTAATACTGACGATTGTATCACACACAACAGATTACTTGTTAAAGTGTAATCATAAACCTCAGTCCATGGATAGTCATGAAGTAATACATTCTTGAATTGATATTCATTGGGGAAGGGTTAACTGTTTGTTCCATGCATACTATATGCAGACACATTGTCATGATGCATATTATTGACTGAGTTTATATATATGAACAGGGGACTTTCAGGTCAGAAACTGTAGAATCAGATTTATATTATTTCATAAGCAAACAAAGCAGACTGACTGGCCTCAAAATCAATAGAGGTAATCTACTGGTCATGACCAATCTGCCTACTACAAATTAAGATAGCACAGTAAATAGTTATCAATTTATTGAGGGGACAAACATTTTCAGTTGAAGGTCACTGTGACCTTGACCTTTGACCGACTGACATCAAAATCAAATTGGGTCATCTGCTGACCATGTCCAACTACCCTAAGAAGTATGAAGACAGCGCACCTGGTTGTTATCAAGTTATTGAGTAGACAATATTTTAGTTGAAGGTCACTGTGACCTTAACCTTTGACTGAATGACTTCGAAATCAATAAGGTTCATCTAATGGCCATGGCAAACGTTCCTAAGTATGAAGACAGCACACAGAATATTTATCAAGTTATTGAGCGGACATTTTTATTGAAGGTCACTGTGACCTTGACATTTGACCGGTTGACCTCAAAATTAATATGGGTCATCTACTGGCTATGACCAACCATCCTACTAAGAATGAAGACAGCACACCTAATATTTATCAAATTATTGAGAGGACAAATATATGGCTAGCGGACGGACGAACCGTTATGCATGTTATGTGACTATTCCTTTGTTCAAAATAGTCCCATAAAAAGAAAAAAAAGATAATTTGTTCTCGGTGTCACTCAACCATCAATCCGTGTTAGCAGACAGACAGAGGGACGAACAAGCCCAATACCATAATATGACAGAAGTTACTTTTGGGCGTATAAAAATGGAAAAAAAACTACTCTTTCACATTGATATGTATCTAGTTATATACATTGTTGTAACCTATAATCATTTCACAGTATAGAAAATGACATACAAACGGGCCGAGACTGGCACTTAAATTATAGTGTATAAAACAAATAGGTTTATTGCAGTCAAACAAAGTAAAATCAGGTGGTTTTTTTTCTGTGTGTTGTTATCGTTCGTGCCGGGCGACAGTAAGTTAAATGTATCCTGGTTGAACTAGGACGTTTTCAACGAAACAAAAATTGATTAAATCAGACACATCTTGAAGGACGATGTAAGATTATGTTTTTAGAAATATCTCAGTTATCCAATATTTGTAGCAGGACTTCATGGAGTCCTTATCAAATATTTAAAGTCCTATTCCATTTTTATGTGAATCAATTTTCGCAACCATTTGTATGTCAAATAGATAGGAATGATGTTTTGTACAGAAACTATTATCATTTTACGTTTAGTTTCTCAGAAACGACACAGGACAATATCGCAGAACAAGCACATCCATCAAACTATATTGCGTATATTACGTCAGTTAAACACAAGACCATACATTACGTGTATTAGACAACAAACGAGAACCTATAACCGAAAACAGTACATGCCAAATCCGCAAAATATCGTTTGTTTCCATGAATGTTGACTTGGTTTCGCCGAACCATTCCGATCTAATGAGACTGTAATGTCTCAGTAATGGTGACATACTCGACATGTTTATAATTAATACACCTTGGTAAGTCGCTCGTCAATAACGACTATGTGTTCCTCAATTGGTTTCCATTGATGGGTTATAACGGACCATTTGTTTCGACTGTCGTTGTTTCTTTTGTTACGTTCTATTCTCTTCTGATATCAGATTTAAATGTGGACCCTGCCATGTTATTCATGGCCTTTTACTCGCCACTTTTGTTTACATTCTTGGAGAGCAGAAGTCACGTTACAGTCGCTCATTTGCATATACAGTTAAACTTTGATAACTCGAACTTCAAGGGACCGTACAAATTAGTTCGAGATAAGAGGAGTTCGAGTCATCCGATTGCTAATCTGAACAATTTTCAAGGCCACGTCTTAAAACAGGTATAAAGTAATGCTGAAAGCTCCTGTAGAAGCTTTCAGCATTACTTTAGACCTGTATTAAGCTGTCATATGTGTTTCTAGATACCTGTAGCGATACATTTTAGAGTAATTATGTATTGTAAGTTTTACAGGGATCGAACTTTTTGTTCGAGTTATCCCGAAGTTCGAGTTATCCGAGTTCGAGATATCGAAGTTAAACTGTAGTGGGCGACCTGTCCAACTATGGATTCTGGTGGTAAACTGCGTTACTTTCGTCGGAATGAAACGTTTTGCGAGCATCACGACTACTTGGCTAGTGATTTAAAAGCATATCGGTCTTTTCAATATTTAACATGGAAAAGTGATACTAAAATAATTATAAAGGAAATTTAAACGAAATTCAATGTCATATGGATACCAAGTGTATCGTCACAAAACCTAAAGTATGCCTACTTCAATCTCGCAAGACGACGTATTTAACTGTATACCTTTGTATGGAGTTTGCAAATGTAATACTTGGCAATCAGGCGTGTTTGCAATATTTTAAGCTCAAGAGAAAATATTGTGGAAGTCAATCCTTGGCCAAGAATACTACGAGTTGGACAAATATAGTCACACTATGTCGAATTGTATAGGAAGGTACGTACTTGAATTTCATTTCAAGCATTGGATATGTGTTTCAAATTCCTGTGCCTTAGGGCAGATCAGATTCTGTAATCATTATAGTAATATTTACATTTTACAGAAACCTAAACACGTTAAACAGACCTGATTGGTTCGAGGTGGTAGGTATCTATTGACCAAACGTTAAACATTGTGTCTCCTGGTGAGACAACCCGAGTTACCTGGTGCTTCTACTGGACCAACGCCCTCATGTTGTGCTTGGATGAGTATGGTTAATTTGCATGATAGCGATCGCTTGTGTTTACATTTATAAGATATTTACGTACAACACCCGACGATACCGTATAACGGGTTATTTTTACCTGCTGCTAATGTTTACTTATTTTTATGACCAAAGTCATTTTCGTAAAAATATTCCTCATATTTTCGCCGCGTAAACTCCGGTAAAAAGATCTAGTATCTAGCATTTGAATTTAACCGTAAGCAGTATAATCTTATCAAAGTCACCCTAATCTTCCGATACACTAGAGCGACGTGTTATTGTTAATACCTATGCATGTAGTGTACAGGTGTTTCAGTGCATTGTGTAATAGACTATCAGCATCAATACAAAATATGAAGAAACAACACATTATCTGACAAACGTTTCTATTGGCCGAAATCAGAACATACGGTAGGAAATGAGACAATCATCCAATCAGATGCACGGTTACTAACTGATTACGATATTGTAGCTGGTTTCAGTCACTAACTGAATGTGTCAGATAAAGCGGGGTACCATTCCGGCATCAGTTTCGTCCCTATTGCTTTTGGACTCATCCGACCTTTTTCATGGCGCTCATAACGTATATTTTATTTACCAACTTCATTTCTGCGGCAGTGGTCGTCGTTGGCAGAACACTGGACCATAACAAACATTGGGATAAATTTGTACATGTAGTACAACATGGTCAGTTTCAGTTTCAGTTTATTTCAATTTTGGCATAGTCCCGCGTTATGCGGGAAACATAAACAATATATATACATGTGCATATTACATCACAGTGACGGGAAACGGCTATTTACAAATCTATATAAACATTAGAGTTTACAGATGTTCAGTTTTCATTTTGTATTACATTGTTACCGTATGAATATCAACTTAAAGCTGTATATTCGGTTGTTTTTGACAGCTATTTGTGTCCATTAAGAACACAATCCGTCTGTATATAATATAGAAGCCGTTACAGTACATCACATACAGTCAGACTATTTGATAACATATACTATGTAGGTTCTAGGACTAAGTTGTATAATGACAATATATAATATTATGGAGTAGCTGGTCGTTACGTTGTTATAGATGGGTCATATTTCATCTGATATCACGTATATTTATATACATACAAATAGCGTGTTTCACTAATGATTCTTTATATACAAATTGACAATATAATCAATATACATATACGTTGTATGTACGTCTACTTCTTTTTATGAGACTATTTGTAAGTAATAGTTAGCATTATACACATCTTACTGTAATACCTATAACATTTCTTCCATCGAAACATGGAAAAGAAAAAGCAGGTAACATGACATAGACGCAGAGAGATAAGATTAGATAGGTGCATTACATAGGGGGAGAATGATATACCCAGGTTTTACATTGTATGCACATCTACTTCTATTTCGAGACTATCTGTCAGTAATTGCAAACATTATTCACTTATTATTGTAATACCCATTGCATTCCTTCCATCGAAACGAAGCATGGAAAAGAAAAACAGGTACCATGATATAGATACAGAGAGATAAAGATTAGATAGGTGCATAACAGGGAAGCAGAAAGTTATACATGTATCTAGATTTCAACAGATCAGTTATCAGCAAAGTACTACAGAACAACATTAATTCATTAACATATATACATAAATGTGCGCATGTACTATATACAAGTGGCAATATATTAACATTTCCCCTCTTCTATATCTATGTAAGAAATAAGTACGTCATGGATATATATGCGCCGATGATATAATAACATGTGTAAACAAGGTCCGCTTACTATTGTAGAAACCGACGGGACCAGATCTATTACAATTTCTTAAGCCAACAGAGTAGACCCTGGTCAAACGTCTCCTATAGGAGCTGTCTGATCTACTTCTTCCCTGTTGACAAATGCGTGAAAGGGTGTCTATATGAGGGAAAGGGCTATATCTGTCAGCCTATATACACTGATCATGTATTTATTAAACCATATTAAGTATCTGATTTCTACACAGATATTTCACAAGTAACATTGTTTAAATTATTCTTTCGCTGTTTTTAAAATGTTTCATTATAATGTTACAGAATATACTTAACTGTCTAAGATGTGTTATTATTTGTCTGGAATGAATCAATAAATTTCAACATGTTTGGATTCCTGTATGTGACCTTGCTTATATACTTTTTACGTTCATCATAAAACTTTGTGCAGATTAATATATAGTGAAATTCATCACCTAAATCACTGCAATACGGACACTTTCGTTCGTTTGCTGGAATATTTTGCCATCTACCTTTTTCTATGGGAAGTTGATGATTTCTTGTGACGAAAGAAATGAGATTTTTGCAATGGTATGCCGGTAAGTGTTTTATATAATGTGCTTCTTTGAATGTTGTTTTGATATGTTTGTACATATTGGTGTTTGAAGTCCTGTTAAGTTCGGAGTGCCAGGATTGGATAAAGATGTCCTTTTGCTTTTGAAGCGAGGATTTAACCATCCATTTTGAGCTTATGAAACTTTGACTGTACCAAATGCCTGAGTATCCCGTACTACATAAGTTAAACGTTGACTTTAGACTATCTAGCCACTGTGATTTCAACTGGTTTCGGTTGTAAAGTTCGTAAGTCAATATGTAAAGTCGCGATGCTAGTTTTGTAGTAAGGCTGTCATTTATGTTTTCAATAAGTCTCGACCAGTACAATATAACCCTATTCTTGATATCAATCGATAGAGGTGTGATTCCAATTTCACCGTATAACATGTTGGATGGTGTCGATTTCTTTAAGTTAAATATATATTTGTAATATTTAAGCTGTATTCTTTCCAGTGTATCGAAATTTCCATATCCCCAGATTTCACTACCATACAATAAGATTGGCTTTATAGTTTTTTCAAATAACTCTATCTGTAGATCAATTGGGAGGGAGAGACGTTTAGATTTTCTAAGTAATGCGAATAACGCCTTATTGGCTTGTTCGGCAATGTAGTTTTTAGTTTTAAGAAAGGAACCACTCTTAGAGAAATATAGGCCAAGATATTTGTATTCATCGGTTTGTTCCAAGATGTCGTTACCGATACGAAATGTGCGTTTGTTTTTCGAATTTCCTTTTGAAATAACCATTATTTTTGTTTTAGCAGTATTTACTTTCAATATCCATGTTATACAACAGTCATTAAAAACATTGAGAGCGTTCTGCAAATCGTTAGGATCATCACTATATATAACAGTATCGTCCGCGTAAAGAAGAATACACAATTTTACTAAGATGCGAGTTTCATCGATTACAGTTTCTTTTGAGATCCCATTTACACTGTTGTTTTTCAAGAAAGTTTCTAAATCATTGAGAAATATGGAGAAGAGGAAAGGTGATAAATTTTCCCCTTGCCTCACACCATTTAAGCTTACGAATGGCGATGAAATGCCTTCTGCAGTTGTAATTCTGGATTTAATATTGCTGTAGATATTATGTATGACGTTAAAGCATTTTCCATCTATATTTTCTGTTGTCAGTTTATGCCATAGACCTATTCGCCAAACGGAATCGAATGTTTGTTTGAAGTCAATAAAACAACAATACATCTTTTTCTTATCTGTTTGTAAGATATCAATCAAGCTTTTGAGTATGAAAATATTATCTACAGTTGAATGATTTTTTCTAAAACCGGCTTGTGTATCTTGTATTATATTATGATTTTCTGCAAATTTGTGCAGTCTGTCATTCAACATACTTGTAAATAATTTACCAAGGCAGCTAAATAATGCAATTGGTCTGTAATTTTCAGGACTCTTTGGGTCTCCTTTTTGCTTATATATTGGTTTTATCAAGCCGTCAGTCCAAGAGTCTGGGACTATACCAGTGTCGAATACTATATTAAAAAGTTTCACATATACAGGCAGCATGTAACTGATTGAATATTTAATGTGTTCATTTACAATATTATCTACGCCCGGTGATTTATCATTTTTCAAAGATCTCACAGTAGTCATTACGTCATCCTCATTTATTGGATTATTTATTTCTTCATTTAAATGTATGTGCAAGTCATTATAGTGCATGTTTTGCTGTTGATTCGTGTCACTTGTCAAGTGTTCTTGATTTTGATCCTTAAAATAAATGTAAAATTGTTCTAATGCAACTTGAGGTTCTGAGTTTCTACTACTAGAATCTGTATTTAATATTCGCCAATATTGTTTCGGGTCTGTTGCCTTTATAATTTTCAGTGTGTGTACTTTGCGTGTATTGTAACTGTGGTGTGCCTCGCGAAGAGTTTTCTTATAAAGTTTACTCACTGTTTTCAGCGATTTCTTTAACTCAGTTGTTTTATACTTATTATACGCTTTTCTGATATAATGATATTTATTTCTCATCTGCTTACATGGTTTGTTAAACCACGGAGAGGATGATTTGTTGTTATATCTAGTATTGGTTTTGTGAGGTGGCGACACAGTTCCAAACGATTCTTTTGCACAGCTATTGAATAATGATGCTATACCACAAACAATATCGTCAATGTCAGATTTAGCCGGTTTGTCCTCGTAAATCAGTGTATCTAACTTGATTTTATTGACCTACAAAGTATTTTTAGAGACAAAAATGTAATTGACACTATTCCTAAATACTTTAAAAATACAGAACCACCTATCATCTGCTACAAATATAACAAACCCATCAGAAATACAATTTTCAACTACAATAAAATTGTGGCCGACCTTAATATTAATGATAATATTCCTGATAATTGAGATTGCGCCACCTCAAAATTTTGCTATTCTCCGGCTGGTCATGTGATTACTGGTAATTTTGAGATAATTAAAGATAAACGTCTACGATCTCTTTTGAATAAAGGTCCCAAATATAGAATACCATCCTTGATAGATTTTAACTCTTGTCGAGTTCAGATTGCGGAGGCTTTACAAAATTTTAGTATTAAATGGTGTCGAAGAGAACATGTTGAGTCTACTGCCCTTTCTTGTTGGAAAAAACTAATTTTTGATATAATTGATAAACGCATTTCCTTTTACAGCTCTAATAAACACCTTCTTCCACCTAAACCTAGAACTTCATTTAGACATCTTAAAAAGGGTTTACAGGATTTCCATTCAAAATACGTTTTTGTTCCTGCTGATAAGGCATCAAATAATGTGATTATTATTTGACGATTACATTATATCGATGTCTTGAAGCAGGAAATTACTAATACCAAGTCATACATTTCAGTTACCACTGACGAAAAGACCATCATTTCAGACCATGTCAAAAAGTGTGAACAATTTGGAACCGATATTAAAATTACACAACATAAACTTCCTACTATGTATTGGTTACCAAAACTACATAAAAAACCATATAAAGCGCGTTTCATTGCAAATTCTAGTTCATGTACAACTACTAAATTGTCTATACTTTTGACTTCTTGCTTAACGAAGGTAAAGGAACATTTAAAATTTTACTGTGATAAGACTTATGAAAATTCTGGAATAAATCTCTTCTGGTCTATTAAGAACTCTTCAGAAGTCTTAAACAAACTTAAGAACAAAAGGTATCTTGCATCCACTGTAAGCACGTACGACTTTTCTACTCTGTACACAACTCTTCCTCATGTTTTAATTAAGGATAAGCTTACTAACTTGATCCAGAAAGTATTTGCCCGAGAAAAAACATCATTCTTGGCATGTAATGCTGAAAAAGCTTTCTTTACTGACGAGCAAATGAAGTATTACACCAATTGGACTTGCTCAGAAGTTTGCGAAGCACTAACCTTTCTTTTGGACAACATATTTGTACGTTATGGGAATGCTATATACCGTCAGGTAATTGGTATTCCCATGGGTACGAATTGTGCACCACTTGTCGCAGATTTGTTTTTGTACTGCTATGAGAGAGATTTCATGTTGAGTTTGAATCCTCAATCACAAGAAGATGTTATAAAAGCCTTCAATGATACTTGTCGATATTTGGATGATATTTTTAACTTAGATAACCCTTTCTTTAATGCTCTGATTCCTACAATTTATCCTAAAGAACTCAAATTGAATAAAGCTAACCCGTCCGACAATTATGCAGCGTTTCTTGACCTAGACCTTAAAATTAATAATGGAATGATTTCTTCTAAAATATATGACAAAAGAGATGATTTTGATTTTAATATTGTAAATTTTCCTCATCTTGACGGGGATGTTCCCCGTGCTCCATCTTACGGGGTTTATATATCTCAACTTATTCGTTTTGCTAGAGCTTGTTCATCTATTGACGATTTTAACAGTCGAAATCTCATTTTAACTGAAAAACTGCTTAAACAAGGATATAGATACCATAAACTAAGAAAAACTTTCTCTAAATTTTACTATCGAAATCTCTCGCTTATTGGCAAGTACAAATGTAATCTCAAGGTACTTTTGCGACACGGTATTTCACATCCTGAATTTTATGGTGATGTGATTTACAAACTTCGTAGAATTATTGGACATACCCATTTTCTCACTTTGTTCATCAAATATATAAAACAATTCATTAAAAAGGGATATGATCCTGTATTATTACAACATACTGCATGTTTGGTTGTGAACCCTTTTACAGTTGGCAATCACGCTGGCCTCTTTGCATGTACGCCGACAAGAAAGGTTTAGTACTCTATGAAGGCGACCTCTTAAATCCAGAAATGGAAGGAGAACGTCGGATATCTGTACTATTTCATTTTTGTCGTACCCTTTATTACTTTTCTACAGTTACTCTGTTTGCAGCTCAATCATTGAGTACACTAGCGATAGGTGGATACAGTATGTTCAATTAAATGTTTTTTTGTTATACATGCACTTTACCACTGTATTTGCTGTCGCGGTTGTTGTAGATTAGTCGGAGAGGGGATACGTTTATTTACACTGTTTGTCTTTTAGGATGGGGATGGAATAAGGGTGAGGTTGGGCGCCCATAAACCGGTTTAAACCCCCGGTGACTTTGTCACTGACCGTTCCAAGGCGGTACTTCCATCTTCCTCCTATTGAATGTTTGTTTTGTCTTTGTGCGTCTCTTGTTGTTTTTTCTACCCATGTACATTTGCTGTTTCCTTGTGTTGCTGTTCGGGCGAGTGTTTGTTCTGTATGTGGTATTTCCTGCATGACTCATTTTTGTACTTTTAGATTCAATGTCTGTTATTTTGATTATGTCAATCTTTTCTAAAAACAATTCGGACTTGTTTCTGTTCCAAAGTCTAGTGGCGTTTGGGCCTTCTGTACCGTTTTCGCAATAGCTTGTAACGTTATATTTTGTTTTAAATTCAACAGACAAGGGGCTATGTACATCTGAGTATAACTCACAAAAATCTTCGACGACAAAGTTTGCAACATTTTCAAAAACATACGATGTTGATATAAAGTAGTCTATTACGCTTGTATTTTTATAGGTAAGCTTAGGCTTATTTGCCTCTTCGCCAACTCTACCATTCCAGATGAAGAAGTTATTACTTTTACAAAATTCTATAAACTGTCTGCCATAGCTGTTTACAACTCCATCAGTAACATTTCTGTCTAGTTTAATATTAAAAAGATTCATATTTTGTAAAATATCAGCCTCTTCACTCTGAATATTCTGCAAATTAAGCATATTGCAGAGAAACTCATCTGCATATGTATGGTCAGATATATTACCACATCTAGAGTTAAAATCCCCTAGTAACAATACATGTTTAAAATCTGCACAGTATCTAAACATTTCATTTTGCAACTCAAAATACGGGTCGCTGTGTGCATATTTCGACCCATTTGGCGGTATATATACTATTCCACAAGTTAAATCTTCATTACTGTCTGTAATATACAAATTCCTGGATATCCTGACAATTTTTACCAACGAGCTTTTAGAGTTAGTATCAATTATAATATGGGGTGCAATATCTTCTTTAATAAGTAAAGCTAACCCGCCTGAGCGATACCTTGAAAGTTTCTGCCTGTTAAACATGTGCACTTTATAACCTGGAATTACGATATAATCAGAATCATCTGTTCTCGTTTTCCTGCAAACAAAGAATATCAAATTTCTGCACCCAATTTAAAAATTCGGGACATCGAAGCTTCGAATTTATACCGCATACATTCAAAGATACAATTTTAACTGTCCTATCTGAACGCGTATGTACATCAGTCCGATAATTACAATGCGAACAATAGCTGTCTCCCTCTACCCGCTACGCTAAATTATCACCGCCTGCTGCGTCACGTGACACAGTTTGATCACGTGAGTGTTCACAGGAAATGTCGTCTGCTCGATCGCACTGTGCACTGGGCTGTTTCTCAGCCTGCGGATCACTACTGCAGTCTTTGCTTGGCATTTGCGTGCTCACTTGCGAGTCAGTTACGTTTGACTGTATATTCAATAATATAGTACTTTGATCACTCTCGGAATCACTATCGCTTACTTTAAAATGGTGCTTTTTAAACGTGTTTTCATTTTCGAGAGGGGATGTGGCCTTTTTCTTGCCAGCCTGCGATTTGCGCTGGAACGTGCCGTGCCAGCAGTATGCGTCTGCTGGTCAAGCGCTGAAAATTTATTCACCCATGCATTGTCGTTTCGGGTTGCCGCACGAGGTGTCGATTGTCTGTAAAATGTCCTGCTCCATTGTACATTTGTCTGTCGGTTGTAATTTGCCGCACTGTCATTGTAATTTTCTGTATTCCGTGTCGCACGATTTTGCCTGTTATATCTCCGTTGTGTGTATTGTTCGTCTGTCCGTGCGTTTGTATCCTGTTGTTGTTGCTGTTGTTCCGCGAAGTCTGGTATATACTGTTCGCCATTGATATACAGTCTGTCTCAGACTAACCGAACTTTGTTATCTGGATTTCGCCTTGCTTCGTCTGCCACGCTGTATAAAGGCCTGCGTTTCTCCTCTATTTCTCTGGGATACTGATCCTTGGCCCAGAATTCTGTATGTAATAGATACAGTTCGAGTCCAAGGCGGTACTTCCATCTTCCTCCTATTGAATGTTTGTTTTGTCTTTGTGCGTCTCTTGTTGTTTTTTCTACCCATGTACATTTGCTGTTTCCTTGTGTTGCTGTTCGGGCGAGTGTTTGTTCTGTATGTGGTATTTCCTGCATGACTCATTTTTGTACTTTTACTACCAAAGTGTCTTCTTACAACCGTTATCAGGACAGTTTGTTCGCATGACCGAAGGCACGTGTCCGAGGCGTAGCCGAGGACACTTGTCTGAGGTCATGCGAACAAACTGTCCTGATAACGGTTGTAAGAAGACACTTTGGTAGTAAGACGAGTACATGTATCTTACTTGTAAGACAGTACGTTGTAGACTTTTAATTTTGATTAAAAATGAATACAAATGAATATTTCACAAACGAGTACAAAATGTTTTCCCCTTGGTTCACCCAATTCAAATTACAAAGAAGCCGGTCGTTGATCTCTAAATAGCCACCGGCCACATAGTGGCTCGGGCAGTACCCTGCACGAGTAATTCGTGACCCGTGTTTCCAACATACATGTATCACATGTGTACTAGTATAGCTGGTGTTCAAAACTGTTCATTACACCTGCTTAACCCAGATCAGATGTTGAGCGATTCGGCTTCTGAGCTGGCTCTAAGCAGTTAGATAGTTCATGTTTAGTCTGCATTTATAGAAGTGGAGGCGTTAAAAAAAGCTGCAGACGACATGCTTAGCAGACCCGTTTAAACTCGTGATCGGGATTAGTGGAGCGACAATCGTGTTACGTTGTTACTACACAGCATGGAGCACGTGACATTGGGCGATACTTCCAAAATACACGGGCTCGATCCTAGGTAGATAGGTTTTAACCACAAAAATCACGTGCGTACAAAAGTGTCCACTTACAACCGTTATCAGGACACTTTTTCAATAGCTTTGCTGGGGGTCTGTCGTACAATTTGTAATGTTTTCTGTGCAGTTTGTTTCACATATTCTTTGTCTTTGTAATATGTGAACTTAACAACTATAGGTCTCGGTCGTGGTTTATCGTGTCTAAATCGGCCAATGCGGTGGGCCCGATCAAGCTTGATATATGTGTTTATTTTCAATTTTTCCTTTATGAATGTTTGAATAATTTGCTCACAGTTTTCACCATCTGTTTTGTAGTTTTCGGCTTCCCTGATACCACAGAACAACAAGTTTCCCCGCATACTTCGCCATTGCATATCTGTTACTTTTTCGTTTGTTTGCTGTAACCTCGTGTTTACGTGTTCGTGTCCTTCCTGCAGGGATTTCATTTTCGTCTCGAAATTATGCATCCTTTTATCTATGTCACTGTTACTGGTCACAAGGTCATCGTACATGCCACTACATGTATATTGCTGCATTGTCTGTTCGTATTCGTTTTGATTTGTCTGCATAACGTGCATTTCGTTTTGTATATGAATTACCTTTGTATTCGCATGTTCTACACTCTTTTTCACCTGTGGAATTTCAGAAATTTGCGATTATAGCTGTAACAATTTTTGATTTTGGACAGTGATGTGGTTCTCAACTGTTTGCCATCGATCAGTATGACCGTAAGCGTCGTCTGTATATTTACATGATTTATGTTGTTTGATGCCCAGGGCGTTAGCCGGTACATGCGTTTAGAACAGAACAGAACAGAACAGAACTTTATTTCACCCAGGTATATAACATACAGCATGGGGTTATGTCAACAGTGAAGTAGATAAACAATTGTATATAGGTTCCGATTGTGGGGGAAAAATCATAGGAAACAATCGATTCGAGGTATACTAAGTCCATAAGAGAAGAGCGTATCTAGGTTACCAGTGTGTTGATTTAACTACACATGTGACCGAGACGCTCGTCAATGACATTCCACTATGTACTACGCGTTGTGTACTATGCACAACAAAAGCGTGCGTTTGATTACGGCAAGGTCATTATAGCTGCGAAAGTGTCAACAGACGGCTTGGACAAATGGCGACTGAAAGGTAAGGTGGTTAATTCTTTGATTTATTTTGTCAATTGCCTAGTTTCGTTTATGCAGTGCAGACAGAGAGTGTGAGGCTACAAAAAGACTCTCGAATCCTGGTCGGCACTGCATTGACGGTATGTGTGTGTGTAAATTCGTGTAAAGACCTGCTTTACGGTAGCAAACAGCATCGAGCTGGATCGAGTGTCCTGTGGAATTCGGTCCAGGACGGGACCGCTTGCTGAACGTGCAATAATTCTAGTTTTAGCCATATCATGACTTATACATATTACAGTGTTGTACAACATTCAGCCGTGGTGTAAGCAATATTACATGCACAATACTGCACTTGTAAATCAATGACTTAAGCATTTTAAATATCATGCAAACCGTGTAGGTTTGGATTTGGAACTTCCTTCTCTCAAGCAATGAATCGTGAGGGTAGCTCCAAGTCTAGGGGAGATAACATTAATAGACTTTGAAAGTAAATAAACAGGTATAAACCGTTTCGGTTTACAGTAGTGCCATTGATCACCAAGGATTTCGCATTCGCATGTTTTCATACATATTCATATAGATCTACATGTTACCAAGTTGTATATAGTTGCGCAGCATTCATAGTAGGTGAACCCCAAATGGGTGACGAGTTTGCCAATCTTTCCAACAAAGGAGATCCAAGTCTGAAACTGTATAACTATGCTCCAAAGTATTAACCCTTTCGCTGGCAAACTCGCTTGTCTGCTAACTTTGTCGTCTACCGCAAATTTCCATTCCCCTGATTTCCTCCCTTTCTGTTAAAACAACAACAACATAGTAACAGTAACAAACACTTTGGACCCTGATGAGACGCAGAGTTACTCTGCGTCTCATCTGGATCCAAACTGTTTGCATAGGTAATCACAGATCCGGCATTGGCAGCGACAGGGTTAAAAAAATAGATTTAAGCTAGCATTATTAGTAACACATATAGGCAATATAATGCTGCACCACTATAATACATGTGTCAGACTATGTGCATAGGTCAATGTTCAACAAAATGATAACAGCTATGATAGAGACCAGCAATTTAACCAGTATAATAGTGGACGTAAACAGTGTACACCCAGGTTCTGTCGCTTTCATCATGAAAACTAAACTTTAGCTGGTGTAGGATCGAATGAGAGCTATGAGCACCAGACCTGACCGCCTTAGTTTGTATGCCTTGCTCTGGGTTCACACGTCTTGCAATGTTCGATATCATCTTGATAGCGACCAACAATAGCTGGTATACAGGCAGTGAGGTAATGGTGAACGGTGTGCATCCAGACCGGATCACTCATAGCGTGCCGTTTGGAATGGGTCCACACCGTTTTTAAAAGCGTTTTTGATATTCGACAACATATATATTTACAGTAATAAAAATATTAGCATTTGGATATGGTGTTTCATAAATAGATAAAGTTGCATCTATGCCCGGAGGTGTGGGACTTATAATCGAGTATACTGATGCTTAGTGCTTATCGCGAAAACTTTTTCATAATGATCTTTACAAATTTGCTCGTGTTTCTAAGCATATATGCGGGAGCGTCTGATAACAGGTGTTTCAATGAGATATGTCGTGATACATTTCGAGTACTCAAATTCAGGAGAGTGTGCCTTTCTTCTTGAAAAAAGTTACATTCAAGTAAGTAATGTTTTTCAGATCCAATATGACCTGTCTCGCAAAGCGGACAGACTCTATCCTGGAAAGGTGTTCCGTCATAACGCCCAGTCTCGACTGGAAGGAGGTGATTTGCGGTACGGAACTTAAAGAGACTCAGGTAATCTTGACTGTCAAGCTGTTTGAAGTAATTTTCGAGATCTAAGTTTTGTTTAAAGCTATTGTAAATTCGGCCTTTGTGTGACTGTTGGAGACTATTGTGCCAATTTTGCTTGAATTGATCGATTAAAGTTTGTTTAATATTTAGGTGTATATTTTTAAGGTTCATTACAAACTGGTTCATCCATATGTCTGGTCGCCCTACAGAGCACAGTATATCTTTAATTTTGTTTAGCCATTTGAAATCATCTCGAGGTTGGTTTATCATATAAGTATACAATTGATATGCTAGTTTTTGTTCTTTTCCCGATATCAATCTTGCCCAGTAAGAGATCATGCGACTCTGGATAATAATTGAGATAGGATATCTGCCTAGTTCTCCGTAAAGGAATGCCAAAGGTGTGGATTTTCTGGCTTTCGTTATTTTTCTGAGGAGATCAGTATGGACCTTTTCTAAAATATCTATATTTTCATAGCCGAATATTTCTGAACCGTATGTGAGTATAGGAGTAATGGTGTGGTCGAATAGTTTAATTGTTAAATCTACTGGCAGGTTTGCATTTTTAGCTCTTGTGTATAAAAGATTCAGGGCTTTTCTGGCTTGTTGTGCGACATGTTTTCGTGCATTTAAAAAAGAGCCGTTGCTTGAGAATGTAACTCCTAAGTAATGATATTGACCGGTGATTTCTAAAGGCTGGTCTCCTAGATTAAAGTTAATTTTTTTCGTTTGCCTTGCTCCAAAAACAACAACTTTTGTTTTGTTTGTGTTTACTTTAAGGTGCCAGGAAATACAGTAGTCGTGGAATATATCCAGACAGTTTTGGAGGTTGTCTGGCGAATCTGAAAGGAGTATGGTGTCGTCCGCATAGAGTAATATGAGTAGTTTAAGCCATTGAGATCCGATGATGGGATCATTTAACTCTAGTCCTACGGCACCATTAGCAAAGAGGTAGGATTGGAGATCATTTAAAAAAAGGGTGAACAATATGGGTGATAAATTTTCTCCTTGTCGTACTCCGATTTCGGAGAGAAAGGTTGTCGATAGCGATCCGCCATGGAAAATACGTGATTTTATATTTTTATACATGTTTTGAATCAGTTTGAAAAATTTACCATTTACTGTATTTTGAAGAAGTTTGTACCATAATCCGGTTCTCATACTTTATCAAACGCTTGGGAGAAATCAATAAATGCACAATATAGTTTCTGTTTACGTTTCTTTAGAATTTCGATCAATGAGTGGAGTGAAAAGATGTGGTCAGAGCAAGAGTAACCTTGTCTGAAGCCTGCTTGGTTTTCTTCAATAATATTGTAGGTTTCGAGAAAAAGCGCCAACCGACGGTTTAAGACAGCGGTGAAGAGTTTTCCTAGGCAACTCAAAATAGTTATTGGGCGGTAGCTATTTGTATCATTGCGATCCCCTTTATTTTTGTAAATGGGAATTATTGCCCCTTCTAACCAGGATTGAGGCATATGACCCGTGTTCAATACTTGGTTAAATAACTGGCAGTAGAATGGCATCGAGATTTCTTTACTAGCTTTTAGGTATTCGTTTAATATGTTATCGTGATGGCTCGGTGACTTTCCATTGTGTAATTTGTTTATACAATACAAAATTTCAGCATCTGTTATAGTGGAATTTAAACACTCGTTTGTCTCGTTGGGGTCTGTGTCTACATTTAGTCTGTCATCATCTATGTTATTTCGGTTTAATTCCTTAAAGTGGTCGTAAAATTCTTCAAGGGAAGGTGAGGGTTCATTTGTGTTCTTGTGTTTTAGATTATTTAGGTGGAATTTATAGTGGAATTTAAACACTCGTTTGTCTCGTTGGGGTCTGTGTCTACATTTAGTCTGTCATCATCTATGTTATTTCGGTTTAATTCCTTAAAGTGGTCGTAAAATTCTTCAAGGGAAGGTGAGGGTTCATTTGTGTTCTTGTGTTTTAGATTATTTAGGAATTTCCAATACTGTTTTGGATTTCTATCATTCAAATTTCTCAGTTTTGCTTGATTTGCTGTCTGATAGTTTTTTATGAACATGTCCATTGTTCTTTTGTACTGTTTACTTGCATTCTGAAGTCTCAATTTGTTATCTGCATTTGGTGATATTTTGTAGTTTTGTCTTGCATCATGGTAATTTTTTCTGGCCTTTTGGCATTTAGGCCCAAACCAAGGTTTGCGTGCATATTGAGCGTTAGATGGATACGTGTTATATTGTTGGGGAGATGCATTTTGTGCAGCATTATAGAGTAATGATGATAATTTTTCAGTTACATGATCAATAGCTTCAGTGGACTGTGGATTTTCTTTCAAATGATCAGTAAGGTAATTTATGCTGTCCGTCTCTATATGGTTCAAAAATGTGTGTGCTATTTCCGGTTTCCATCTAGGCTTCGCTGGTCTATCAACATGATCATAAATTTTTTGCTTAGTGTTAAATTCTGGCACTTTGATACTAATGTGCACTGCATTATGACCATCAGAGAACAGTGAATCGGTTTGTATAATTTCGAAATCAGAAATATATTTGAAAGAGTCTGCGGTTGCAATTGCATAATCAATAACTGATTTTTCTCTAAAAGTGTGAGCTCCAATGTTTTTATCTTTGTGCAGCCGACCATTAGCGATAAAAAGGTTATTATTTCTACATATTTCGATCACGGTTTGCTGCACGGTTACCGTGGTAGGTGTGAACACTTGTCAAACTGCGACATACAGTTGACTTTGTATTACATCATTTTTAATGATGTAAACTTTTGATGAGCAATTTTTCTTCATGGATTCGTAAAAATAAAAGTCATATAAAATCAAATCATGTGTTTTTACCCCAAATCCGTAACCTTTTACAGCAGTAAAAATTACCCATTATACTGTATTATCGCGAGCAAGATTGTTTGCGATACGTAAGAGCTTAAGTGATGACAGTCATATTCAACCAAATGTCAAAGTCATAGGCTTTACTTATTTAAAACAACACTAGAAGCGAACATACACCCCCTCGACACTGTTTGCATATTCTAAATGTTTGGATTTACTTGCTTATAAATATTAGAGGTATGTTTCTATTTGCCTATTTGATATATCTCACAGCCGGTAAAGCCATCCGATGATTAACTGTTGCTTGTCCTCCGTCTGTAGACTGTAAATCTAATCAGACAAAACATACAGTTCACTTGTGACATATAATCGTTAATCCAATCTAAACTCTTTCGCTGCCATAGCGGATCTGTGATGGCCTTTGTAATTAGTTAAGATCCAGATCAGACGACAAGTAACCAGACGTCCCATTAAGATTAGAACAATGCTATCGTGACATTGGTTATGAAGCAAACAGGAATAATGCAACAGTAAAACCTAGAGCAGATAATATATTTTACAATCAAAAATAGTTTGGCATCGGAAGAGTTAAGACCAGA